>JAHZMW010003903.1:0-24266 GCA_027743745.1 Alloscopus bannaensis
CCTGACTTGAATTTTTTTTAAATACGAAAGCCTGACCTGAACTGAGAAATTTGGTCTGAACAGGCCTGAATTGTACTCTAAAGTACACGCGGATGGAACTGATATAATGGAATGCGTTGGCTGCTCGAAGATTTTATGTATTTACAGCCGTCGCATTTCCATCCACCAATACGTGAAAGTGTGTGCCCTCTTCATTTTTTAGTTTAGATTTGATGAGATGATGTGTTGTAAAAACCACGGCTGTTTGACTTCATCTCTGAGTACATATATACTTACACGCGTACGGGAATCCAATTCTTGAATACGGTAGGAAAAAAATCATATGCACAAAGAGCGAGATTGGAAGATGCTTCCTGTCGGTTTCCTACCGCTTTTCCACGCTGTGATTTTCACGGACGATCATGTTGAAGTCTCTGACTCTTTTTGAAGTTTTTAAAATATTCACTTGTACCTACACAAGAAAGAATTCATATATTAAGCACACATCAATGCATGATAGGCACATATTATGCTATTTCTTTTTGTAGTCATCTCTGTATTATGTGCTTCAACTGACAGTTGAACACGAGAAGTAATTCTTTGATGCATAGTACCGATGGCTGCTTGGAAGTTGGGTCTGTGACACCAGAGAGTCAATATGCTCAAATATTCATCCAGAGTACAAATGGATGATCTCTGGCGTTTCTGAGTTCTCTTTGAAATGTGTTGAAGAAAAGTAAAATGCACTGTCGGCTACTTTTTGAACAGGAAGGTGCTTAAAATATTCACAATTTCGATTCTAACGCATGAAAACAGAATTTAAAGTTTTGAAATTATTTTCGAGTTCTTAGCAGACAGACAAAACACGGACGACATGACCGTAACAAATTTACCTCTCGGTACTAATAATAAATCTCTAGAGACGTAACTATACTCCTCGCGTCTCCATTCGAGTACATATGAAAATTTTCGTATACACATTTTCAATATTTGCGAGACTCCTGAATATAGTGCGGTTAACACTATGCATACTACTCACTCAGCATATTCCTTGCCAGAGAGGTGAAGCTGTGATGATGAAGATGATGATCTGCTTTCCTGGTATCTCCACTTCCTTCTTATTTCTACTAATCACGTTGTAGTCACTTCTAGTTCTCTTTTGAAGGACGGGGGATGAGGAACGACGGCGACAGTGAAATGGTGTGTATGTGTGCATACATTACTCCTAATAAAATTAGCGAAAGCCATGCAGCCGAAAAGATGATTGCTACATTTTCATCTGGTTTCTCACGTATAGACTTATATAATCTGTACAACGTTGCAACTAGTAGCAATGAAACGGTTAGCATAAGCATGTTTCAGTTTAGGCGGAAGACTCATAGAAGACTCATCCAAGACTGTAGTCTCTCGATAAGTGTATGGATACGTTTAGCCCTACTTTATGCACAAGTCTAATCTATATCCGTGTAAAGTGGTTGGAACACGTGCAAAGACGGAACGAAAAGCTTTACTATGGATTTCAGTATTTTAATAATACCTAATAATGAACCAAGAGCCTTTCGCTTAGGTATGCGTGCGCTTATTAATGAAGCATCATCTGAAAATATGAAAACCAGACAGATAAATGACAGTTGCTCGTTTCATAAGCCACACAAATGGCTTTTGCCTTTCCCATTCGAATGCTTTTCTTCTCGTCACAGCTTTAATTCGTGGTAACAATGATGAAATCGGGATGATGAGTGTCAACATGACAGGAGCTGCGACGGAGAAAGGCGGGCTGTAATGAGAATGTGTATGAATCATCAGAATAATGGCGAAATTTGGGAAAATATTAAGATTGTGCCTTTGTCGAATGGCTTCTCTGCTCATTTATTAATGGATTAATAAAAACTTGATGTCACTCCAGTGTCGACGATATATGCGTTTATGTTTGTACATGACGATATCACAAGCAATACAATGTCACGTAACAGGAAACTTTCTAAGAAAAAAGTCGTTTCTGTCTGAATTTCTAAGCTTCCAAAAATACTTGACTCCTCGTTCTTGGGTTTAAGATTTTTAATTAAAAATATTAATTTTATATAAAAAATTTACGCATGACAAAAAGTAGTGTAAATGTAGGATATCGTCAGCATTAGAACTTCGTACGTGCGAGTATGTTTTGTTGTGAAAAGTTGTCACAAATATGAATTTGATATGCTTGCATTGTATTTTCATCAACGCAAGGTACACCTTCTGTGCGTGTCTATCGCAAAATCTGTTTTAGACGTACTACAAAGAGTCTAATTGTAAGAATTGGGAAGAGAGGGTGTGATTACCGATGTGGTGAAAACGGATATGAAGGATTCTCGTAAAACAGCAAAACTACAATACATGATTTTTAAGCTGTGTTTGATGAACACATGGATAACTTGAATATATAAAACACTTTTATTAAAATCTGTTATTGGAGTTGTAATTGATTTGGTTAAATTGGATCGTGTTTGCTGAAAAGAGAGACTTAAATTCATATCCAAATATTTTTCTCCAGAAATTAAGGAATATGTATCATTAGATCCCGCACAATTCTAATACTAGGTATTTCGATATAGGTACCAACCCGTATTTTGCGCCAGTTTCTTGTTAGTTAGTTAGTTAGTCTTGTTAGTTAGTTAGGTTAGGAAATAACAACGAGAAATAAAAAATGTGGATGATTCAATTAGAATTAGGAAAAGATTAGCGTAGCAACTTTTCATTCCGACCACTATGGACTTTTCTATCGGACGACCAAAAATACACATTTTTATTATAAAGTAGATGTAAACAATGGAAATGAGCGGTTTAAAGTCGAAGTCCACTATAACTGGGTGCGTGGTTTTGAAACCTGTACAGTAACGTTTACATTTTTATAATACGAATTTTTTGGGTGTTAGGCTTGATGCATTATGAATCTTATAAATCTTTCATCATCATCATCCACACACCGGGTCAAAATATTCGTGATTGTATTTAAACTTTTTAGGTCAAAGGTATAGGCAATGCAAAAAAATTAGCCCGTAAACCGACTACTCCGATTTGAACTGAGGTAGGCGTGCATACACATAATACATATATTTCCAGTATTAGGTTTTCCCACGAGTGTATATTACCTACAAAGTTTTGCAGAAGCGTGCGATACACAAAAAGTAATTCTAGTATGGACGTTTTTGTCGACACGAAGTCGTAATTTGAGCAGTTTTAGTGTAACATAGAACACGTATAAATAAGTCTATCACTTTTGATGGGCACACAGATTCAATCATTCAAATCGTAGAAAGAAGAACTTCAAATATGTTAAAGGTGACTGTAAGATATGTATTAGTATACATTCAAACATGTATACTCCTTCCGGTATCAGGATAATGCAGATTCTACTCAAAGACTCCATGGATTTCTTCTTCTTTCTCTTTTGTGCTATTTGTATGTTGAAAAACTAAATGAAAAAGGGGGAGAAAGTGATTCAAAATATAGCATATAATGTTCTTGCGCTCTTCATTAGTACATAATACATCCTTCTAATATTTCACTTTTTTTTTCTACTATCACTGTTTACCTTTTTTGCAACGTGCCTACTTATTAGTACCGTTAGGTACTTTTGCAATCATCTTGTCCGTTCGTTTGTCAGCCCACCATTTGACAATGTTTAGAATATTTTTAGTTGTCTTCACCATTCAAAAATACATGAGTTACTTTCGGGCCAATGTGCCAACTCAAAATACGAGCATCTTTGCGTGAACAAAATTAAGTTTTCAATGCCCACATAGATCTACAAAAAAATCAACAACGATTACAATGATTTCATGTTAGAATTCATAAGTCAAACTACCTGTCGGTACTATTTGTTCAGAAGTTCGCTTCCCAATTTCTAACAACTTTCCTGTAAGCTCTGACATAATTTTATTTTTCCGTAAAAAACTTTTTAAATCTACGAAAGCAACTTTGAGTACCTATAATACACTCTCCGCGAACGACCAGTAACTGAGCCTCAGCTTTGTTTGAATGGAACATTGATGTAAAAGAAATAATGTTTTGCTAGGAGGTAGAGAATTCACGGAAATCCGACTGATTTCTCTCCGATTTTATTATTTACCTCTGGCATTAAATTTCCTCTCTGTAAGTCACACAGGTAGGACTTCTTTCTTACGATGTGCCTCTATGATTCAGGTAAATTCAGACGAAGGATATTTATAGGTCATTATAACGAAGCAGTTGGAAAGCCATTATATTGTTTTCAAAGTTACAACTTCATTTCTCTCCATCTCTCTTTCATAGTAAGGAAAGAAGAAAGTTTCTACTGAAATCTCATTCCGATTTTGTTGGTGGGAAGCTGCCTCGTGGCATTATTCGTTCGCGATGATGGCGATATGCATGAAAGTTCTTCCTTCTCTATCTCTTTATATGCTTTGTGCTCCGCTTCATATTCAAGTTCAGTTGAGCTCTGGGACTGAGACATGATAGACGACAGTATAATGCTGAAGTTTTTTGTGTAGTGTAGCATTTTTATTGTAGAAAAAGCAGAAGCACATCTTAATTTCTGGTTCTCATTTTAACGCGCGTCTTCACTCATTGATAGCAATCTGTAAGCTACGTGTAACCGTCACAAACGGTCTCAGTACCAATCTAGAAAATACAAGTTGACTATGTACTATTGAAACTGTTGCAGTTATTACTTTTGGTAATTCAGTTATGGTGAGACCAGTGTCACAGATTTTGTGGTCTGTCATTCGCATATAAATATACTCTTTAACATACACAAGTTTGACACATGGACAAGGACAAGGTAAGAAGATTACTTTTTCCATTTGCTTTTATACAAATGAATTCACAACGTCAGAAATATAAGTACTTAGTATTAGCTGAAGACTGTCTTTATGTGCTTAGCATCCTTTTGCGGATCCTGGCACAACAATTTTAAGCTTGAATATTAAAAGCACGTATATGGTGCGGGTTTATCGTAACGTAAACTTAGTAAGATGATGGTTAAAACCATGAACCTAGCCGCAACTGCAGAGTCTCCTTAAAATTCAAAGATTTGTACGAGCAAACCGGTTTGCTCCTGTTTGCATTTAAGGGGATTTCCCCTGTGTAACAATAAACCACCCATACAATTAGATTAAATTTTTTAACGATGAGCCTACCACTACTGATTTAAGCGGTTCTACGCTGAAAAGTATGATTCATGTCGCATACATCCAAGAAGGATGACGTAGATGTAGAGAAGTTTTCCGTGGTATTCCCAGTTGTTGTGGCTCATATGTGTGTCTTTTCAGAGCGGCTGTGTGGTCAGAACTGATTTTCTTGGAACACCGCAATGTGCAGACAGCAGAGACTTGCTTCTCAAGAGTTACCTATGTATGCTTTCATTATAATGTATCGCAAACACATTTCCCTACAAGTTGTTAACCCTTTCATTGTCTGTTGGTGCCTGGTGCACTTAGGCTATCATATTCAATCCGTTTAAAAAACCAGTTTACTTTGCTAAAATTCTGAGGACTGACTCACCCATTACTTCATATAATTCGGAGGCAATCAACGACTAAGGACGCTCGTAGCTTACACTTGGAAAAAAATTGAAAACGAGTAAATTTTTCTTTCCGGAAGTGTGGTGTGTCGTTAAAAAACGTATTCTCTGTGTAAAATAATATTCCTCCTGTGAGGATTTTACTATGCACATGAGATTGAGAATGAGGTTTAGGAGGAGTCGTGTGGTGCCGTGTTATTCATGAGTTAAATACAAACACAGACTCAAAAGACCTTGCAAGGATCCTTGCTTTTATATGGTGAGTCGTTTTAGTTCAAATGATGCTGACATACATATGTGTCCTACGTCAATAAACAATTGAAAGTTTGCAAACGCTCTGCTTTCTGAGTAAACATACACGCATACCCGTCGTGATCATATCGTCGAGGCTTGTAGCACTTTTAAGGAGACTTTCCTTCCAGAATTTTTACGGCGACAAGTTGGTATGAAAATTGTTGCAGGATTTTGGAATACAGCAGTTGACAATTTGTCATGAGTTTTTATGATCCTTGGAAGATTTTTCTTTGCAGTAGCGGAGCATAGAGAGCTGCTGAAATGACATAATCTAAAAGCCATTATTACGAACATTACGATGGACGCTGTGAATCTGTCCTAAAAAGAATGATGTGTTCTTGAAATCTTTTGCGATTTAGAATGTAACAATCTGTGGTTTACACATGTACGTAAAAAATAGTCATTAATTAACTCAAATTACGGCGCACTTGACGGTAAGATGGGGTTGTGATTACGACTCTCTTCCCATAAAGCATATACGCATTTTTGAGTTGTTTGTGATTTGAGAAACTCTTTATAGTCCAGCAACGCGAAGTGAAACTCCATAAAAAATGTTTGGGCATACACATAAAAATCAAAGGAACCTCTGAAATTGCAATAGAAAAATCTTCTGGCTAGCTGCAGGTTGCCGTAATTGTTAACTGACAAGTTCTATTTCTACAGACTTCAATTATTATGTCATTTTCAGATATTTATAGATACGAGTACATACTTGTGTGCTTGTCACATTATTCGGCATGATTCTATTTGAATGCCTCGGGGAGTAAGAGGATAGAAAAACAATAAAACAGGAATTTCTGAAATATATATAGAGGCCTATGTTTTTTACTATACCGTTGGGCTAGTTGTCTATGGACTCGGTTCTGGATGTGTAGATGTTTGCATTATGTCTTGTGGTTGAGGTTATGCCAGAGCAATATTCCTAACGTGATGTGACATTTAGTGACGCATGTTATACATACAATGATGTGTTTCAGCCGGAAACTCGAGGGCGAGGTGCTTTTTGTCGTGTGTGTTACTCGATTTTACGAAATATGACAGCATAGAATGGAGTCCATTTATAATACTCTTTCTCCGAATACCGAGTTCAGCAAGTGCTATTGAAATTTCATGCTTGATGGAGGCATTCTCATATAGTTACTGTGTTTTACGATTGCTACTAATTACTGCAACTTGACACACGAAGGATATCCTAAATAGTGCACCATGAAATATTGCACACACTCCAAGGTTAGTGGTCCATACATTTCCCTCGCTCTTTGTTGCAATACAAAAGAACGAAGGCTGGAGAACAAGGAACAGAGACAATGCGACTGCAGCCCACAAATCTGAATGTTATACTGCAGCCGAATGTTTATATGTAAATGGTCAATTAAGCAATTAACCAGTATTCACGATGACTATCTGGGATACGAAAAGAGAAATCGGAGCGAGAAAGGAAGTGTCTCAATGAGCAAACTTAATGTATTTGCTAGAGTACAATGTTTAGGGAATATCTCAAATAGGCAAAGAAGATTTCTGGAACACATGAATGCAGACTTTCAATGCGTGTGTGGGTTTCTTGACTGCACGTCAGCAAGGATGATGAGAGCTGAGCCAGAGTTAATTGACCTTGTTTCTCCCATACTCATAATAACCGTCCGTAGTGTCCATGCAAATTGAATGCAAATTGCTGGTTGAGAGCAAGGCTTTTAATTTAGGCTCGTCATCACCATCAAGATCAAATTGATGCTGGGGAGACTGAAGTTGAGAGTGGTCCAGTTGTTTTATTGCTCTGAATAACAATTTTTCTATTGGAGACCTAATGGTGAGCGGCGAATGAAGAATAATGGTGGAAATGGCTTCATAACTTCATAACTGCATGTATCTTGTTACGCCTCGGATGTTCAAATATAGCTGCTCTTCTTTTGTTTCTGGGAAGTGTATCCAAATTACCATTTAGGACGAACTTTCCAGTATATTGAGAAAGTGCAAATTCGGAATGTGTTTTATGGTTTGTCACAAAATTCCTTCGTACTTCACAAGTGCCGCATTAGAATTAGCATTTTAGTGAAGAACTTTTTTCAATAAACCAAACGAATGCCAATTCAGTGTACAGATCGTTGCCGACAAGTGCAATGTGTTATAATTGAGTGCATACTTTACCGAATTCAAACACATAATTATAAACTATGATAAGTGCGATGAAACTCCCTTTTTGTTTCTGACTTTTTACATTGGTTGAATTGTTGAATACAATAATTAAGTGTGCAAAACGGGTAGTTAAAATAATACTGCAAAATTGGGCAGCTACGGGTGCTTCTCTAATCAATGTTACTAACGGGGCAATATGTGTGAACACATTTTTGTGTTAAACTTGTGTGTGTAACCTTGTCTAAATAATGAGTACTTGACACTAATGTAACAGTCTAAAACTGTTGTTTCTACAATGGAAGATTTCTTTGTGAATGCTTTCGGACCTCTTGGTAATGGAAAGATGTGGACTGCTGGACAAACACTTATCCCTCAGATACAGACCCGCACGACTCCCAAGCATAGTCACAGTAATGTGCGTAGTGGTGTGCCAAATTCTTCTGGCAGTACGAGCCCTTCTAATCCTAGTCATGCGAGACAAAATGGATTTAATCAACCCTACCTGGATGTAAGTATTGTGCTAAAAACTGTGTGATTTTCAATTCACTAATAACGTCTGCTTACTGCTAATGGAGGTTTGCTAATTGCTAAAGTCAAGCTGTCATTGTAAGTAATGGATTAAGTAATTGATGATTGAAGTGTGCTTTTACGTTTTTTCTTTTCTTGGTTTGAAATCATTTTTAGCAAAATTGAGTCTAAATTACGTGTCAATGCTTGATGGATGTTGGACTCTAAATTAAGTCAGGGATATTCTGGAAATATTACGGATAGTGCATACAATGTATCTGTCAATTCTTTTTGTTAATTGTCGACTTGTCGACAATAATGGGCTATATCATGCTCTGAACTATATTGAAATTGAAAAATGCTTTCTTCCGTGTCGCACAATAATCTATGGTAAATACAGACAGATCTGAAAAAATCATAAATGTTGTGAGGAAGTGACTTGCCGTGAATCCAAAAGAGCACATTAACCAAATCTGCAAATAGAGCATAATATTTATTTGTGGCTGTATATGTTGCAGCTAACAAATTATATGTATGTTGCAAGACTTTCAAGATTGCGCTGATGCACATCACGGAGCGCAGCAGTGAGCTATTAATGTTGTAATGAACCCATTCTAATTTACTCAAATAGGTGCGCGTAAGAAATCCTCATCAATCCAACTCCAGACCAAATTCCAGTGGAATGCGGTTTCGGGATATTGAGGGTAAACGCCCTGATCAATGAAAATCAAATTCTCAAGGATGTTTAAAGCATCTTCTAAACTGAATTTCACTACATGTATGGGACAGATATCGATGAGGATGAACCAAGTGCCAGCAGTGTTCCTCCCCCTCCACCTCCTCCACCAGCGAGCACAAGTAGCAACAGTGCTAGTAGTAGCCTCAGCAGTAGCGTGTTCTTCAACATCGGTGGACGACGAGGGGCCATTAAGCATCAAAAGGTGCACGAGGTGAAGGGGCATCGATTCGTGGCGAAATTTTTCCGACAGCCAACATTCTGTGCCTTTTGCCACGACTTCCTGTGGGGCTTTGGAAAGCAAGGGTACCAGTGTCAACGTAAGTAATAATTTCATTCTAAGAAATTTTTTTCTTGAAGTGTTTTTGTCGGCAAAAGCCTACGCTTCAACAGAAAAACTAAATGCCACGGCGGCATTGCCACCTACTTTAGAGAGTTCATTGATGTTCGAAAAGCGAAAGCGAGACTGAGCGATCTCTGTCGAGATGCAGGCAAATGTTCGAGTTCTTCCCGTGGTAGAAATTAGCTCCTGTAGAGAGCACGCAACTGTACTCGAAAATCTATGCAAGCAACGTTTATTTTCCTTGGCAGAGATATTGTGCCTAAACCGTGGCTTGTATGTGTTTCAAAAATTAGACAGCTTTTTGTTTGCATAGCTTACATAAACTCTCTAGAGTTGGCTATATTATAGTTTGTATCGTGCACATTTTGAAATCTCTTAGTTGAAATCTTGTCAAGTAGATGCTCTCTCCTCTCTCTCCTTTTCAGTGTGCCAAACATCTGTTCACAAAAGATGTCATCTGAAGCTGCTAGGTAAATGTCCGGGTTCGGGAAAGGAGTCTCAAAGTACAGTAGTAAGTTCTCACTTTACTGAGAAGACACTTTCTTTATAAAGTGACCAGTAACTGAAGCTTATTGCCCACCATTTTAATCTTTTTCAGTATCTTCGAGAACGGTTCAAAATTGATGTTCCGCATCGCTTTAAAGTACACAATTACATGTCACCAACCTTTTGTGATCATTGCGGCTCACTGCTGTATGGGTTTTTCAAACAAGGTCTCAAATGTGAAGGTAAGCCATTTTCATTCTCATTCACATATAAACCCAAGTACACGTAAATCTCATGAAAATTATCAGCGACTCGGAATCAGAAATTATGCCGCGTTTATGGGCAAACAAAACATTTGGGAAAGCGAAATTCAAGCACTCTTCATTAGCATGATACACCCCGTCAATTCACACTTTGTTGGTAATCTGAAGTGACATTTACCGTTGATTTGGGAACTCCTGTTTTTAATTGGAAAGCACAGAAAATCGTGTGTGTAGGAAAAAATGCTGAAGGCTTTTTTGTAGAGTGGTGTACAGTAATGATACTTTCCAATAATACGGAATCTTCTGTTGTGAACATGCAGTCGTATATTAACCTGAAGAAGCAGCTCATTGAGGCTTACCACTTCAGCAAATACAACAAAAATGTAACGCATACCTCCGCAGAACGAGTGCAAAAAATTGCAGCTGTATCCAATTACGAATCATACTGACATTCGGCAGCGTTCACAGTTTCAAAGTAGATAGCAAGCTAGAGTGACGCTATAATGGTATGTGCGAACCGCAAAGTAAACATACAGGTATGCGTTTTCTCAAACATTCCGTAAACCATTCTAGAGTTCTCCGAAAAGGAATCCATGTTGAATTCTATGTATTTATTTACTTAGGCATACATGATGGCGCACAACGCAATTTATACGAGATACAACTTATTCTCATGTAAAACCAATTCAACATTTTGACACTTTATCTGCATGTCTCTGGTTCTCTGAAGTGAAAGCCTGTTTTGATTTGTTGTAATAAATCGGGGCATTTTCAGAAACTCAGTTTTAACTTTAAATTGTATAAATTTAAATGGTGATGGCAAATGAAGTGTTATGTTCAGTTACACTAACCAATGATTACAGCCTGAAACTGCGAACTGCAATATCTTTAGCAAGATTTTTTCGCATTTTTAACAAAACGTTTGAAATCGGTTATGATCACGAACATTTTTGTTATGTAATGTTATTTTCGAAAGTAACAATTTTTTTTTCTGACTAATACTTTTGTGATTTATGCTATTGTTAGCTCCCTTCTTTATCCTAATGCATGTGAAAGCTAAATACAACTGAAATACGCACATGCACGTGGCCGCATTATATTGTAACAGTTGTACTACATAAAGTAACTTTCTAAATATAACTTTTCTTACCTAACCGCTTATTTTTAGCACGATTGGTTGATTTTGTGCTCTGCACGTTAAAGTCAACATGGCCTCAACAAGAGCTTCCTTCGTGAGTGATGTGATGTGTACAACAGTGATACATGACATTCATTTTACTGTCAATGCTTAAGAATCTGCCATTCAATACGTTTCAAAATGTAAAGTATATTTTTTTCTAAAACGGGGAAGATTTGCATGTGACGTTTTGCGAGTTACGAGTTTCCCATCCCGTAAGATTATGATTCATACGAACAGAATTCGACTGGAGTTGATTTTCAATACAAGTATTTTAGTCTCTTCACACAACTACAGGCACTAGATAATTTTTGGTAAGTAATTAAGACAAGGCATTTTCACGAATTTTTCTTGTCAACATGTGATATGTAGTATGAGCAATAACATGGGAATGCGAAGTGAAATTTCCGTCTAAAGTGCTGAAAGACCGGCAAGGTCTACTTCCCTAAAGCTTTATTTGCAGTAGAAGTAAATACAGACGTGGTGAAATGTTTTTAGATGTTTAGAACATAGAAAAATGGCTAAATAGTACGAACTGATTTTTGAGACAGGTTTTGTTGTGGATTTGGGTTTACGTTTACAGACAATGAAATGTTGTAGACGATATTTAGATGTTTTGTTTTACGAAGTCACATACATTTAGTACAGTTTATACGTTATAAATGATGACAGACTTGAGGGATATGACAATAACTAAGTCAAGGCGCAATCATGCTCTAAGTTTCTCGAGGTTTATTCCAGAATGTCTGCGCATACAGATTTCCTTAATGGAGCCTATACATTTTGACGTCTATTATTGGGACTAATGAATTTGCTAATTTACATTTGAAATTTTAGTCGCTTGAGGTGGATCCACTTGACATTGATTCTTGAATAAATAACAGATAAAATTGTGACCTTCGTCATGCTCAAACGTGTGTGTGCATTGGTTTCACCGTGGGCTAGGCTCCTTGGCTGGTCTCATTATCATGTCCTTTTCTTATACGGATTTTGTGCTGTTGCCAAAAACAAATAAACTTGCCCGACCGTGTGACGTTGTTTCAGTGGTTTGAAAGCCCAATAAATCCACACAATCCGATACATTTGAGAAAGAGGGGGCTCATACTTTTTTCGTTGTCTCGAGGAACATAAAATGTATTTCATCAGCAGAACCACGAAAAATGCAGGAGAGCGAGTCTGATGATGCGATGTGCCGCAACGATTTCATCGGATTGCATTTGCATGTTACAGAAGTAGTAGGGAAACCATGTGCAAAAAATATTTTAAAATTATTTTATACAAACCCATTATAACCTACAACCTTTATTCCTTCGGTTCTTGCAAACAGTTGGATGGATTCATGGGAAAGTCAATAGATATATAGAAAGTAATTAGTTTATATGTCTATTGGAAAGTCTAGCTTTTACAGAATGCTTGGAGACAGGCACTTCGGCGAAATCGCAGGATATGCTATCGTAATACTATAAAATATGATATGTTAGTCGTCAGTAGGTATGTGTATTCTAATATTTAAAATAAAACTTTCATTTTTTCTGATGTAAAGTGCGAAGAGTTCTTAAGATCGTGATATAAAAAGTAGGATAAAATTGTCACATATATTGCGTCCATTATTACTTAGTATTCTAAAATAATGCTATATTAAAAATACTAGTCATAGTCAATCACTTGGCTTTGCAATTGTGTGCGCATGTCTAGGGGATTTCCGGAAACAAATCAGAGTTAAGACGAAGCTTCCATTGAACTTGAATACTACACCGTAAATAATGTCTTCCTCCATGAGTTCTGCCACATTCACCAACTTAGTTCCTACACGATGAAATTTCCCCAAGTACATCATTTTTCTTGCGAAATCCAATCCGCTCAACAAACACCAAATGGAATAAATCACCGCCCGAAACCCCTCCAAACGCCAAGACACAGGAGCTACTTGGTGTCAAGCCCAATCACCAATGTGGGATTGCATGTGTTGCAGATGCTGATGATTATGATAATCAGGAACATATTGGAAACTTCTCTGTTGAGCAAAAGTGTTCAAGGAAAACGATCTGCTATGCTGCATAGCTGTTAACAGCATTCAGCTCGCGGCGAGGCTTATTTAACGTCATATTTGTCAAATCGTGGTAGTCTTTATACTTCAAAGAATGTCTCTTTTGAAGTCGTGGTGAAACTCAGGAAGCGAAACTAACGCCTTGCAAACATTTGTTCTGTACACGAGTCTTGGCAAAATGTGCCATCGATTACCTTGGAAAGCGTTAATGATCCTTGGTCAATTTTCCGAGATGCGACGTAATATGATAGGCAGACGCTGGGAGAATCCTAAAAATGTCCAGTTCTTTACTGACATGTTTATGAAATAGAATTGTCAAATGTGTAAGGTCCGTCTCAGTTAATTTGACATCAAACATCTCTGTTAATGATGCGGCGCACCGCACAAGATTGCAGACGTTGGATTCTGAGGGTAGGAGCCTACTGTAAAAGTGGTATTCGTAGGTCGCGCAACATGAACTCGTTTCCATCTATTTCAAACCAACTTTTGAACTTCAAAACCTGCTGACTCCTTGAGACAGGCTTGAGTGACATAGAAAGGCAAGTGCATGCGTTTTATGCTTGTCTCTCACAGGAGGATCATGTCAGCTTAATTCTTGAAAAAGTAGACTAATTGTTTCTAACTTTGTCAAGTCCTTGAGCGGGGAATTAAGCGTTTGGCTTGCCTCTTTCTTCCCCTCGTGTTTAAGCATTGATGCATCATCTTCCTTTTTTCTTACGTATTGACGCTTCGTAACAAACTACTCTTTCTCCGAGTGCCAAGGTAGTCTCCAATCTTCGCAAAAGATTTCTTTGCTTTTAAACCGCATTCGGATTTAATACTGAGCGCAGACAGTGTGGCATAGGTATAATTACGTGTGTGCAATATGCTGCTATAGTTTTTTTGTGTGTGTGTTGCATTGACTCATGCACCTCGTGCGACATACTGTACTCACTTGTTTAATTTAAATAGGAACGACCGAGAAGTGATGTCAAGCATGGCATGTTTTTTGAAACGCTACACTCGCCAAAATTTCACAGCACAAAAAACTAGAATAGGAGATGTGCTCGAGAAGTCTACACAATTTTATACTGTAGTAGCAGAAAAAAAGTAATGTTTAAAGTGTAAAGGTAAACTGAAGCTGTACGTTGTAAACGTTAGCATAGGTTGGTCAAATGCCAATCTGAGATATACAGCAGACGCTTCCAAGAACCTTGTGTGTGGGAACAGTCGGGAGTTGGAAATGAGGAAAATTTGTACTCATCGAGCAGTTGTACGATTTGCTGGCTAAGAGTATGATTAAGTTAGTGAGCTCTCTGGCTTTTGTAAGCTTTGCTAGAAATTGCAGTTGAAAGTGTGTCGAAGAAAGCACAAGCTTTGTTTTGCGTCAGTCACTCTAGTTTTTGGTGTAAGCCTAAGCGTCCGCCAGTGCGTCAATGGATTATTTTATTAGTAGCGATCAATAAACACGAGAATCGACGAAAATCAGAAAGCGAGCAGTGATTTAATCTGCAATCCGATATTCAGCGCAATCACTAAAATGTTGAGCAAGTGTACTGAGCCGTGTGCAATGTGCTCTTGACGCTGCTTTATGTATAAAAGTGACAGTAACTTTGTGCGCTTAAAAGTTTGATTCAATTTAAATGTAGTTTTTTTTTTATCCTCGAGTGCTTTGTAATTTTTATTGACAATGCCGTATGCGTATGGTTACGGTGGAGGCACGGGATCCGGTGGATACCCCACCTTGCCTTCGTCTCCGTATGTGCCCGGCTTCAGTTCAATGCTACTGGGTCGACATGACTTTCCCAGTGGGAGAAGTCAACTTTTCGGCAGCGGAGCAGGTTTGGGATTTGGGGGCTACGGCCTGTCGTCCTATGGCTCACCATACTCGTCCTCCTACGGAGGTTACGGGGCATACACCTCGACAGCTGGTCAAAAGTCGTACTACACGTCGATACCTTTACCAACAATATCTGAATATTCCAGCCCAAGCACATCGGCAGCTAATAAGCGTCGAATACCCAGAACATATATTCCAATGGTGACCCTCCCCTCCGCGGCCGGCAATCGTCCAGCCCTGTACTCCTCGTCTGGGGTGAAGACAATGTATACTGAGGACATTGATGTGTCCTCTCCGAGGAAAGTGGCGAAGCCTGGAGACATTTCAAGGGAGAGAAATAACGAGGGATTTGGGACAATTCGAAGAGGACGAACGGTGGTTCGGTTGGAGACGAAAAAGTTGAAGGAAAACCCATACCTTGTTGAAGAGAAAGTGGAGGAGAAGAAGAAAGAAGAGAAAGTTGAACAAAATCCAGATGAGAAAAACGAGAAAAAACCCATCGTTCCTGTGGAAAATGGGGGTGATAAGGTAGAAACTACTGAACCGGTTCAAGAGGAGCCTGCTCCAGCCCTTTGTAATGGAGGAGAACCCTCTCCCGGAAAGGACTACAATCAAATCGCAAAATGGTGCGAGGAAGAAAGTCGGAAGCCCATGAAGAAGGAGCGGAACGCTGGAGACAAATTCAGGGAGAAGTACATGGTTCATTCAAGAAAGGATAAGCATGCTGGCTACCGGCGACCCACACTTAGCGATATACGAGCACAGAAAGCTGTAGTGCTTAAGGAAATTGAGGAAAGAGTTAAGAAATTGGCTACAACATCCACCCCAGAATCAATTGAGATTCCCGAGGAATTGAAAGCGGAAGAGGATAAATTGAAGAAGGACAAGGAAAGACTGGCAAGACTGGATAGAAAAATGGCAAAGAGATTTTCGAGAGCGTTGCGAAAAGCAGACCCAGTCGCCGAAGGGGGGTCTTCGGATGACGAAAGCGTTTGTGTAGACAGGCAAGCGACAGTGAAAGCTTTGAGTCGGTCCTCCACGGGCACATTAAAGGCCGCAGATTTGCTGCAGGATTCTCTAGACTCTTTGTCACCACTTCAAGCGCAGCAACGACTCACGAGAAAAGTCACAAAAAGATTTTTCTTCCCTCAAGAGGCGAGCTCTGTGATTCAACCTGAAATTGTGGAGACCCCAGTCCTTGAGCCGGTGGACTTGTACGAAAAGAACATTTTGGCTCAGAGGCAAATCACGATGAAAATGAAACCTTCACAGCGAAGGTTGTCCCATATTACTCAAAGGAAGAGTTCAGCCAGTGATCTGGAAGTACCTTGTGATTTACTCAGTGATAAACTTTGTGATGGTGAAGTGAAGGAGATCCTGGAAACGACAGACGAGCTCGAGGAAATCCCCGAGGAGATCACACCTAAGCTGCCCACCGTGAAGGAAATGACGACTCCGGGAGGGAGGAAGAAAAAGTACGTGAAAAAGGTTGGGGATCCTCCTGCGAAGCGTGTACCTGGCAATATCCTACAACCGTTGGTTCCACCTGAGGGGGATGATTCTGAGCCTGAGCCTGTGGTGGAGACTCCAAAGAGACCGAGCAAACCGATTGATCTGAACAAACCAATTATTCTGAAAGTCAATGGATTCAAGCCGTTTCAGCAAGGGCTGAAGCAGCCCATCGTTAAAAATAATTTTGCAAAACCCATCCCGAAAAAGTTGAAGGAGTCGGTTTTGAAAAACGAGTCTCATGCAGCTGTTGTTGGGAATTTGCCAACGAAAAGGGTAGAGAATAATGGTGTGATTTCGAAATCCAAGGAGATGCTTCAGGATGGGAAGACCACCGCTGAAAAAGGGAAGGCCACTGCACCATCCGCATTCAAAGCTGTTTCAAATGCGAGTCTCAACAAGAAGGATAATGCAGCACCTGCTTCAACAAAACCACAAATTTCAAAAGATGTTATTAGCCCAGTACAAAATGGCGTGTGTGCTGACACCACAAAGCAAACCACAAAACCGTCAAAGCAAGAGGCAAAACCAGTGGTGAAGGAGGGAGGTCAAAGTGAAAATGACGGAAAAGGCGCGCCAGGTATTGCAAAGAAATTTGGAGGAAAGATAACCTCCGATGAGCCTCCACCTAGACCACCATGGATGGCAAAGTTGAAGCCTAAACTTGCACTAGACAACAAATCAGCCTCGTTTGATACAGAAACGCCAAAGTTCAAGCAGGACAGTAAGTCATCTTCTTTGAAGGGAGGCAAAAAAGATGGAGAGAAGTCATCAGCACAGAAAAAGGTAGATAATGATGTAGCGAAGACTGATGACAAACCCAACTTTTTAAAGAAGGTAGGGCAAATAAAGGCTGAGCAAGAGAAAACGATAGAGATGAAAGCCGAGCCTGAACAAGTAAAGGTGAAAGCGGAACCTGAAAAAACGCAAGTGAAAGCTGAGCCAGAGAAGGTGCAAGTGAAAGCTGAGCCAGAGAAGGTGCAAGTGAAAGCAGAGCCTGAGAAGGTGCAGGTGAAAGCAGAGCCTGAAAAGGTGCAGGTGAAAGCTGAACCCGAGAAGTTCCAGGTGAAAGTTGAGCCAGAAAAGTTGCAGATAAAAGCTGAGCCCGAAAAGGTTCAGGTGGAAGCAAAGCTTGAAAAGATACATGTAAAATCAGACCCTGAAAAGGTTCAGGCGAAAACGGAGCCTCAGAAAATGCTGGGAAAAGTAGAGCCAGAGAAAATGCAGAAGAAATTCGAAGCTGAAACGGTGCAAGAGAAATTGAAAAGTCCACTAGGCCCCATTGCCACAAAGGAGAGTGGCGCAGCAGCAGTGCAAATCGCGAAGAATCTATTTGAAAACAAAGAAACGAGCAAGAATGTAAATGAAACAATGAATGCCACCAAGCCAGTCGCAGATATTCCTAAAATCATTGAACCTGAAGCGTCAAAATCACCTGACGAAGCAAAGTGTCCTGCCACCGATGACTTGCTGAAAACTCCAAAGCCTAAATCTTGTCATACTTCAGATTCAGAGAAAACTACTCCGAAGGAAGAAACACTGACGCCCGTGAAAGTACCAGAGTATCCTGCGAAAGAACCACCTGAAACCTCAAAACCGGAAATGAAAGCAAGTACAGCTTCTCAGAAGGAGCCTGATCCGGTGCCAGAGTCACCGAAAACGGCAGAAGTGCCTAAAAAGGTAACTGCGAACATTGGAGATCAATTGAAAATTTCAAGTCAAAACTTGGTTCCTATTGCGGTAAAGGAAAAGCAAGAAATGAAGTCAGACACCAAAACAACAGATGCAATGAAAAAGTCAGAAACGCTAGAGAACCAGGTTAGTGAAGTATCTACAGCCAACAAAATTTCAGATAAGCCAGCCTCCCCAGTCAAAGCGCCGGATCCACCAGAAGTCGTAAAGACAGAAAATGAGAAACCATCTGAGATTTCCGAATTAAAACCAGAAGCCAAGCGAGCTGAACCCAAAGTCATTCCTCCACCTTTGACAAGCCCCACAACAGATAAAAAGAGTCCAGTACCAAAAGACAAGCAACTCAAATCACCACCACCCTCCCCAATTTGCAAGCTCAAGCCGGATGACAAGCCAATCACTGAAAAAACCCAAGAGTCAACACCATCCCAACCTTTAACGACGGAAGATACCACGAAGCCATCGACGGTCAAAGAAAATAAACAAGCGCAAAATAAAAAGGTGGTGAGTGACATCACACCTGCTGCCCCATCATCCCTGTCGACATCTACTTCACCTCCTTCACTCCCAAACGGCCATTTGTCCCCACCACCGAGTCCAAAGGGTAAAGCCAGCTCGCCTGTGACTCAATTACAACCACACGACAAGTCACACCAGTCAAAGTCACCTCAGCCAAGTGAAACCACGCAGAAGGAAGGTGCTTCTAAACCCAGGGTGGGAAAACTTGGCGGTGGTACAGAAGCGACAACTAATGGGCCGGAGAAGAAAGCATGTACTGCCGATGTAGATCTCCCTGATATTAGCTCACAGATGAACAAACTTGGCAATCTTTCCCTTGCCTCTCAAAACTTAGCAGTGAGCCCGACTTCCGAGTTGGAGAGTACAGCTCAAAAGACGCCTTCACTCTCCCCAAAAAACGATACAGTCATCGACAAGCGCCCAGGTGAAGTGAAGGATGGGTCAGGGAAAGGAGAAAGTGACGATGATGTTCGTTCCACTGTGAGGAAACTTCGTCGTAAATCCCTGAAGCGAGGCTCTTCGGAATCCTCAGAGTCGAGCAGTGTGAGTAGCAGTGGCTCATCCACCACAGCAAAATCAGGCATGAAACATTCGGAAATGTACATTTTACATACATTTTACAGCTATTTTATAGAAATTCAGGCGTTTGTTTCGCGTACACAATAATGGTGTGTGTGTGTATGTACTACTAAAAATGTAGCCTTACATTCTTGTGCTTTTATGTCTAGTAGCTTTTTATTGTGGTCATTTTAAAGAGCTTTGCTATAAATTGTATTAATTTGTTGTTTTACGTGAGTCAGTTTGTGACATGTTTGAAATTTTGATGATGATTAATTATCTCTAATGCATAGTTTACTTACCCTGATTCTTATGGTACAATGCTTTAAGTATTTCAAAGCCCTATCCAGTCCTGAAATTATGCGTTGTTGTATGGAAAAATGTGAAAAACATGGCTCATCCTCGTCTCCATCCTTCGGTTGACGTCAGTGTTGATAAACATGTTCAATTTATTGAACTGAGAATGTAACAAGCTGCTAAAAGAAAATGTTGTGGATATTGTAAGTTTCTAAGAAAATTGAGGAGATGAACTAGGAAACCACTTGACATGGTCGTTTGACTGTCAGTTCACCGTCATAAATCAACGTATCAGTCACGTCAATTTACATAGTTTTGAGCAGTCTCTCTTGGTAATTTTGCTCAGTGGTGTGATATCCCAAACGGATAATTCACTGCTCCGATTTCACACAACATAAAATCCAGATTCCGATTCGCTGCGAAAATTTTTTCATGAGAACTCGTGATCCTTGGAACCCAATACCACAGTCTCAGTTATCAATTGATGAGTGATCCTGCATGGATGGTTGATGTACGTTTGGTGAATGATTTTCCTTCCCCAGTTTGCAATGTGAACTGCCATCACAAATGTGAGATCTTCATGCCTAACCTTTGTGGCCTGAATCAACTACTTTTCAGTGAAACTCTCGGCGCAATTAAAAAAGGTACAGTTACCAACAGCAGTTACCAAAAATTTTGTACGCAGCAACGTTATCATCATGGACCACACATTTTTCTCAAAATGATTTAAAAAACATGTAACATGAAACATTTAAAAAACCGAAAATTATAGTCGTGTTTTGCTTATATATTTTGTCGCGTTGTTTTCATTTGTTTCGATTAGTCTGTATTAATTTCAACAAAATATTCAACAATTCATACAATGACACTGTGCACCGTCTATAAGTAGCTGGCTTTTGTGTGATCAGCACAATCGTGTACAGCTACTAATGACTAACATGTTGTTGTCTGCTCGGTGTTTTTTCGAACAGAAAGTGGAAGTAGTACAAGTAGTACCTTGAGTGCTGGCTCATCTGCAGGGTCCCGTCGTATGCCGTCGCCTCCGAGTGATGATGACTCTGACGATGATCACATCACGAGAGACAAAATGTGTCCTACAAAGACTCGGCCGAAGTACAGGAAGTATGAGATTGAAGATTTCCAGTTTCTCAAGGTTTTGGGGAAAGGCAGCTTTGGAAAGGTTATAATCGTTCCTGTCTCTTGTATAGCTTTCAAATATATGCAATTGGATGAGTATATTTATATGAAATGTGTGTTTGTATATTAATAGGTCCTGCTCGCAGAATTAAAAGGAACCGATTCGTACTTTGCAATCAAATGTCTCAAGAAAGACGTTGTTCTCGAAGATGACGACGTCGAGTGCACCATGATTGAGCGTAAAGTTCTGTTGATGGGCTCGAAACATCCGTATTTATGCCACTTGTTTTGCACATTTCAAACTGAGGTAAGAATTGCACACATTTTTTTTGTACATGAGCACATTTCTACCTCAAATTCTCAGGGTCACATTTCAAAATGTACGGCCTAGAATGCATTTTTACCACTGATATTTGCCTGACATGATGTTTATCTTAAAATCTTAAAATAATAAACTTTTCCACCATGAGGAAAAAACTGCCAACATTTTTCTACACATAATGTCCTATAGGTGGGTTGCAAAGCCGGATGAGAGGCAAGTCGCTTTCGTTTGTTAGAAGAAGAACGCTTCACAAGAAACGACCAAGCAATGCCTATTGCCAACAAGTGGCTATAAATAGAAACGCTTGCACATTTTACTCTCGGCAGCATCATGACAGCTATAAGTGTAATGGATGGGAGAATGAGTTATACTGCGCTCTAAAGAGGTATAAAGTCAGGCGCCAAAAGGGGGTTTTGGAATGCTGAAATATTGACACAGAACAAAACGCTTTGAGGAAACTGTAAAAAACACTTTCGATTTGAGGAGGTGTGGTTGTGGCACGCGGTATGCGTTCACAGCTATAAAATTATATGGCTTATGAGATGTCAGGGAAATCTTCAGTGATTTCACTTGGATGTATTTTAAAAGCTTTGTATGAACTCGTAAACTGCACTCTTCAATGGACTGTCTACGATTATCATATAAATTTTCTGAGCGTGCTTGTCCACGAAAATCAGAACCAAGCCTCGTTGCATTGCATGGTCGTTGTCGTAAAACTCGTAAATATCAATAATAATCATGACAAAGTGTTTGTAGTAAGTAGCGACCTAGTTTTCTCTAGTTTGCTGACGGAGGTGGTCTTCACATGCTTATCAATGTGGTTGTGAAAGTGAAAGAAAACAAGGTTCATGATGAGCAAAACAGTTTACGAGAATTGACATGAAGCAAACCATGTGTAAACATTAGAGCGCATTATCGATGAAATGCATGTTGTTGATGATAAGAAATAAGCAGAGTAGGAAATTTAGAGTTTGATTCTGCAGAGAAAGTTTGGATTTTGGACTGCATTGCACATACTGTTCTACATATAAATGTGTAAAGTGTATCAAGGTAAAACTTGAACAACTCCCAAGCAGATCTTCTCGAGTCGTCGAATTTTAGAGCGTCTTTGTTGTCTCCTATGCATCACGTTGAAGTAGTGACGACGAGTCTGAATTCGCACAAAAAGGGTTGAGTGAGGCTCTTGTTTTTGTCGCTGACCTGGCACCGTCGTGAATCAATCTTTGGGTTCCACTCCTGAAAATGAAAACAACGAGGTCTTTCATTTCAAGTTTACGATATGTTTATTTGAAACATCCACAACTACCAAGCGTTTTCCGTATCGCAAAGATGCAAACAAATACCAAATGCGTTTATGTACCACTTTTTGGAACGCTTTAACACATACTCCACGCACAGTGAAAGAGGATCGTAAATTGCAAGCATACGTGTGTGGATTGAGCTTAAAATTACAAGGAGCTCCTTTCTCTGTGTAAGTTCACTGATTTCTTTTCTAATGTCGTAATCACGATGTGTCGTCGCGGACCTGTCATGTAGCGTGGTAAGACTTTGTCAGCCACCGAAACCGTGTCATGCGATAAAGATAAAGCGAGCGAGAATGAAAGAAAACCATAGGTATTTTCTAGTCGGAGTGAGTGTTAAAGCCTGATCAGAGTCGACAGACAAGAGAGGAATTGCGACTTCCACCAAGGTGCTTGAATACAGCCGTTGGCACCTTACTAATGTAGAATGTTTCTGCTTCAACCTCATTTTCGTTGTCACTTGCTTATTTAGCCGTTTCTAAAAATAACAAATCATTTAGACTTTGTGGGAACGAACCACCAGCATCATGAAGAGGTATAGAGAGCTTACTGTTGTTTCTCCGCGATGTGTTATTTAGCTCAATTTAACAATGCGAGTTGGTGTTAAAACCGGTGAGGATCGGAGGGCGTTGATTCTAAATAACACGGGAGTGAAGAATTTTTGTATTGGTATACTTTTATGAACAGTATTCGTATTTTTACAAATTGAACACGTGTATGTCGTCGATTGCCACATTTGAAAGGAATTTTGTCAAGCGAAATTTAGCTTGACTCCTGCCATCGTTTTGCTTGTTCAATTGTGGCAACCGTGAAATTAAAGAATTTCCAACGGATGCTTCCATTTAATTAATGGGTTCAGACTTTGTGGAAAGTGTACTACAACATGCTAAGGGTATTTCTTCAACGGAAAAACGATAATATGTATGTACGCTTTATGCTTAGATTTCCATTTCATTTCCAGTCACATTTGTTTTTCGTCATGGAATACCTGAACGGAGGAGATCTGATGTTCCACATTCAACAGTCCGGGAAATTTACGGAAGAGCGTGCAAGGTTTTACGGAGCCGAGATTGTATCGGGACTAAAGTTCCTTCACAAACGGGGTGTCATATACAGGTAATGCATAAACGTAAAGAAACTTATATTTTAAGTGAGTCAAGTACACTAGACCTCTGGCAAATACGTAAAACATGGATGTGCACCAGCATAGACTTGCCCTTATATTAAATTTTATGCTTTTCCGTTTGTTTGCACTTGAATGGATATGCGTATAGTGAAGCTGACAGAATGAGTCAAGATGATGAATGAGTTGTAGAAAACTCTTTTGTCTGATTCAATATTTGGCATTCCGTTATAAAGTCGCCTTCAAGAATACATCAGCTTTGTGGTAGATTCTCACAAACCTGTAATACGGAAGGAAAAGCGTAATCCTGTCACGTCTTCTAAAATGCTATTTTAATCTTGTGTAGTTTTGCCAGCATTCTTCAGCATTGAATTTCTTAAAAGTAGCATAATCTTGAACTAGTAAAATGGTTATGATTTTAGTGCAAAAATGAATGACAAAATATTTGTTTTTGTATGTGTAATATACTCGTAAGCCAAAAAAAA
>JAHZMW010003904.1:0-67255 GCA_027743745.1 Alloscopus bannaensis
GTGTTCTACGATCCTAAATATGAAATTTGTTTTTCTTCAAAAAAGCATAATTCGCATAAAAAGCATAATCTTAGCGGAATCGCATAAAATGGCATAATTCGGTCTTAAATAGCATATTTTCGCATAAAATGACACATTCTCGCAAAAAATGGGCATATTTTGAACATAAAACGCAATTTCAAAACCGTTTAACGAACAACTACAGCTCAAAAATTCAAGAATCCAGTGAGAAATCATTGATAAAATTAGGAAATTCTCTAAACAATAGTTAAACTTGATCCTAGTATCCGTGTTCATAGATAGAATTTTGTCGATAAAAAAATGTTTTCCTTTGAAAAAATAAAAGCATAAAATCGCATAATTTTGTGAAAAAATCGCATAATAAAATTCCAAATTTCGCATAATTTTGACTCGCTCTACGTGATGATGAGATGTCTATGGACGTTAAGTAATAGACTATTGAGCAGAGACCATAGAGTTGTGCTTGCGATACAAGAACAGGCATAGGTAATCCAAAATAATTCAAACTTTAAAGGAATTGCATGATAAAAAATATGGTCCATACGGAAGAGTTTAGTTAGCAACTAGTTAAATCCAAATATATGTACATATATTCATCGCAGCTGGAACGTACTCAAGAAGCAAACTTTGACAGTAGTGAAGCGGTTTGTGGACATGAACATATTTTTATATTGCGTTGTATTTTTTCTCGAATAATCTTAGCCGCCTACCTCATTTAGGGTCTCTGGCACTGACCATAAGAGCAGGTATAAATAGGATCCTCAAACTATCTTAGGGCATTGCTTTTCATAGGTGATTTTTAATATTTCATGTTTTCAGAGTCAACCGAAAAGTAGATAACGTTTGTTCAGAAAGATTAGAGTGTAAAATTGCAACCGCTATATTTCGGATGCTCATTTCGCACAACTACAGTTTATATAATAATAACTTTGACAAGCCTTCTACGTACACACCCCTCTCTCTAACAGCGAACATTTCAAACTTCGTGATGTCAATTCCGTGCTGATCGTGCTAATTAATGTATCTCATTACTCGAGTAAATACACGTTTCGTCAATCAGCGTTGGTATATAAAATAAATACAAGCAACCTAGCAAAAGATGACTTTGTTTAAAGGAGACTTTTGTAATCTGGGAGTTCTGGGAAGGGATCATCATTTGTAAATGATGAAAACTCGACATGTGTTGCAGCATTGCAGCTTCGTGTGTTATCTCTTCACCTTGTACACAGTACAAATGTTATCTTCTCTTGCTACATCGAGTATTAAACACAAAAATTTGCTCCTTTTTCTCAAGTTTGCATTTTACTTTCAAGAGGAAAGGGGAGAGTAAAAACGAGTTTGCAATAAAACCTTGTCGAAGAAGAATGAGCTATGTTAATCTGCAGCTCTTTTTTTTCTGTCCTCTGTGTTCAGTTTTCTGAGGTGGGATAGCGGAAAAGTGTGCATCTAATTGAAAATTAAGTTTTCATTACTTTTCATTTCTTCACTCTTTATTTGAAGATGCATACTAATACTACACTCTGGGATTCCCAGGGCACAGGACTGGATTAAGTGCACAAAAATGTAAAACCGCAGCAAGACCGTCTCGATGCAATGAAGTATTCAGAATGTTGTTTCAACCTATTTGAGTTAGTGAATTGCCTTTTACCTGGTAAACCAGAACAAGATTGGCTTGATAGCCTCATGCGTCACCTTCTTTCGGTGTATTTCTGATGCTGGCTGAATTCAATGCATCACGTTTATATCTATAGGCGCTTGTAAAATCACGTCAAAATTTAAAATGGGACTTGATTTTGTAAAATTTTACAACTTATTGTACCAAATGTGATACTTTCCAAGACGAATGCTTGACGTCATCGTATACACTAAAAGTCTAAATCAAACACGGATACTGCATAATATGTTTGTCATACATATACCCCATAACAATGTAACTGATGAGATTGCAGGCAGCTGTTCATCTGCAATACTCAACCGCTGGACTATAATAAGGTAAAGTGGAATTATAGGAAAAATAACGTGAATATATTCCAATCAGACTCACATTTAGCTACATAGAATTTAATAATTCATCGGTTCGCAACCTTTTAGCAGTTAATGGGCAAAAAATTGGTGTCACACCAATGACACCAATGACATTTACACACACCAATGGTGTGTGTAACTGGAATGATTTCACCGCTTTCAATTCATATGACCGCCCGAGAGTGTCCACGTTCCTTCACTGTTGGAATGATTAGGCTAATCCATGGGCGAAGAAAGATAATACTTTTTCTTACATTCATAGAGTTACTAAAAATACGAAGAGAAGATTATCTTTACATAAGTCACCGTATATGTTCCAATGTTCTAAAACTTTTTAGCAGCTTAAATAAGAAAAGGTGTCGACACGTTAGTTACATATTTACATATTGTACATAATTTTTAAAAAATCAGTTACTACGAGGAATAGTATTAACCATACGTGTATTTATATGCAAAGCGTAGAATGAGTGTCGCAACAGAATGTTTGCTACATAGCGTACTTTTGTTACATATTCACAAAACAACTTTTCTCCTTTCCGCGAAAACCTAGTTTCAACGAATCAAATGGGTTTGCAAAATGCCATTTGAATGAGCGTATTATTGTTGAGAATCTAAGGAGTAATATAGCCCAAGTTGGGCTGCCCAACCACTTTACTACGTATACCACTCACACAGGTAATACGAAAGTGATGTTCAACGCATATTTACATAACATTTTTGCGCTTAATTAGAAAAACACAGACAAGCTCATTGAAGCACAAAGGCAACAACCGGTAGCTTGGCTTTGTTTCTGCAACGATATCTCTAGCTGGATATTGCGGGTTTTGTGCAACTAAGCAAAGCATACATATTTATAGTGGTTAAAGCATCAATAAATGTAGTACCTGTTGGCGTTTTAAGACTATCTTTCACCAAGATTGCATGAAACTTCTGACACAAGAAGCGACTGGAATTGCCATTGGTGCATACTCTGGATTCATACTCTGGAGGAATGCTTTCTTAATTCCACAGCACGTGATAACAATTAATTAGTGCGTTGCAATCTCGTACAATTATCACTTGAGAGAATAAAATTGTGAAAGCTGCCTCTCTGTTGACGTCTGTGCGAAGTTTTTTTTTCATAGTTACCTTTGGGATGTTTCGAATGTAAACGGCTACTTCGGCAAAACTTATTGAAATTCTGGTAAGTGATAAAGGTTTAATAACTCAATTTTGCGCAACTAACGTATTATTTATTACTATAAATAACATGGTATTATTTATTACTATATTTGTTATCTGTACCTACTCTAGCATAATCTAGCAGAACTCTCATCAACAGATGCCAGAGTTGCAGGTTACACAATAACCTGCAACATATCTTGAACCGAACTGGAACCTTCAACTGTTAAGGAGTAGTTTGAACAATAGATTCAACTTGAACATTTTGTAATGGCAATTTAGAACTAATCAGTCTATTCCAAGTGATAAAGTTCGAAATTGGCGATTCTAAAAGTTATCTGACATCAATTCTGCGAAAGTTTTGACCACAATTTTATATGCTTGGAGTAATTCGTAGTCTAATGGTTTCAGAAGAAAGATATATAATATAGCAGTCTGAAAAAAGAAAAAGTTGTGAAGAAAGTTGACATTCCTTCTTTAGGAAATACTTGAAAGAACTCTTCTAATGTCACCAGTTGAATTTTAAATCGTAAATAAGTTTGCAATTTGTATAAAGTGATTGGTGAAAATCAGAAATTTACCATTTTTAGGATTCGATTTGACTGAATCTTCCTCATACGAAACAAATGGTAGATTGGTGGGAATTGAATGTAAAATCCGATTGACACATGCATACACGGATATAGTTTTTGCAAAATCGATCAATCATTCGTAAGACAATGTCATTGTCGAGCATACCAAAAAACATCATATGCAATGCTGCAATGGTCAACCTTGACAATGATAAAAATCATAATCGTGGATAGTCTGTGCAAATAATTGTGAGTCGAGCGCTGAATATATATTAATGTTGGTATGTACAATGTATACGCGAACAAAGTATTTGCTGATGATGACATTTTACATTTATGCCGACCTTTTGTGAAGTAAGTCACGTACACTTGACACACACGACTTTTGATATGCCTGCAGTTTAATTCTGGGAAAGTTTCATCCTATCCTAACTTCTGTCGCTTTGATGATTTGATTACGCAGTCTACGGCAGCACTAATTAACGGTCCGTGAGAATTTTTTGCGTTTGCATTACAAAGAAGACGAGATAAATGGTAAATAAAATACGCTAACATGCCTCATAAACGGCAAAAATTGTGCAAACCTACTTACAAATTTTATTAAACTAAATACAACAGTAAGTATATTTTTGCACAACTAACTAATCATGACAGAATATTGTACAACTGTGGACGTGTCTGTTATATACATACATACAAGCATGCTATGGCCTGTGACTAATCGTGATTGATAGTGAGTACTATTTATATTTATTAAAGGTGGCAAGCAGACTTTCAATACAAAGGACACGTTTCATTGATTTTTCAAGTAATGTTTTGCTTCTGAGTAATTAGTTTTGATGTAGGAGAAAAACCTAGTCACCAGTGGGTATGACATTCAAGCTCAAATTAAGGAGACTTCCGCAAACTGGTTCAGGTATTGTGCTGGTACCGTAAAGTATAAATTTACACAATCTGGAAATCATGACGCAGCACTTTTTTACAAACAAATTTTTGGATCGTGAATGCGTATTGGCTGAAAATGTGTGAATTGAGGTGACACACCACACCATGATCATTTTAAAGTTTAAGTATAAAGAATTCATGAGTGAATAAGCAAAGGAAATATATTATACGCTTTAATAAAATATTATCCCAATATCGACAACGCTATGTGTCCAGTGTCCAGCTTGAAATGTACACCGTTACAAAATCTGCAAAGTTAAGAACCACAAATGCCTTGTGCTATATCAGATCATGCACTGTTGAGTAGAACTGTGCGCATCGTGTCGTATTTGTCAGGTTGATGTGACTCGAGTTTGCATGCAACGCTGGAAGTTCACGATCAAACGTTAGTTTTTGTACGAAGTACAGAGGATTTGCACACATGAGTATTTTTTTAAAAGTAGGCATTTTAAGAAGTGTGTAGTTTAAAATGTTATAAAACAAAAAGTTAATAAATGTTTTCCCTTTTAGTTCATGTGAAGCAAGATTAGGTTTAAGGATAAACCGGATGATACAATGCATGTCGTAACTTTCAGAGTATCCACGGGCAGATATGAAATGAATTCAAGTTATCTTATATTTGCTTATGCAAACCAGTTGCAAATATAAAATGGAGAGACTTCTTCCAACGGTCGGTTCAGTCCTTGGGCAGATTTGGAAAAGACAAGTTAAAAGGTCTGACAAAAGCAAATAATATTTAGAAAAACCTAATTTACCCCATTTTATGCAACAAAATTGCTACACACTTTAATCGCTTTTAAAACAAGGCGTGACGTCCAGGTTTTTTGTGTGCATTAAGTGAAACCAGCTAAGGAAAATTTGACGACTCGGTTCCAGAACCATAATTGCCTTCTCATGAGATGCACGTGAGAATTGGTAACGTTGAAACGGAGTCATACATCTGACACTTGGACAGGTAATGATATGAATTTTCCAAACATTAGTGCAGAACGAAAGCTCACCTTAATTAAGGAGAATTAGGAGCAAAAACAACGGCAGCTTTGAATCACCTTTCATTCTGTTTGTGATTTTTTCTAAGAAATTGTGATTACCTATCTCCAGTTTCATAAGTACACATGCAAATAATATTCGCCCAGCAACTAACCTCATTGAACCTTCCAAGCTTCTTTGAATGAGCCGGGCTAATGATTTTAAGCAATATTCCAACAATCCAATTATCGACAAAATTAGGATGTTATCTTTGCACAACTCACATTATGATTTATTACAACGCAAGATTTAGTTCTGGAAGTGACTCCTCCTAATAGCACAAAAAATCATATGCGATTATGTGTGTTTCATATGCGATACGAAAATGGACAAACCCCCTATTGCAGTTACCTTGTACATTTTTGGGAAATATTTTAGAATAATTGTACTTCATTCTTGAGACACAGTCATCTTCACAGAGAGTTTCGCTATCCATGACTGCCTCTGTATTAGCAAAAGTATCCCAAAATTATAGGTGATACAGTCAATTTCCTGTAAGCGAAACAATGCTTAGTTGGCTCACTGCCGACGCGAGACGCATCAACTGCATCCTCTCACAGCGATGTGAAAAATGAAAATGAATGGGCTGAATGACTGAGGTACATGTTCAAAGTAGCTTCGCAATGTAGTTATATAAACAGTTACCACGCTGTTAAGAACGTTAATAGTTTACACCAGAGCTCATTTGCCAGTGAAAAAACAACGCGCAGTGCAAATGGGTTTCAACGAATGGAAACGTCGTGATGCTTCAAGCCCTTTAATTCGACTCATTAATGTAGTCTGGGTTCTACAAAAATCTGCAAATGGTGCAGAATTGCCTGAACATTACATAGTCTTCATTCCGTAGTTGCTCAGATTTGCTTTAAATCAGTCTTCAGTCGACTACGACTGGTCACTGGTATAAGGTTAGGGAACAGTAAAGTATAACGGAGGTGTTAAATCACTTGTGCGGTGAGCTCACCAAAATGCCTCATCCTTTTGCACAATTACAGTGGTGTAAGTGAACAGTTTGTCATTTAATCGCGTGTGCAGCACACAACTGCCAATTATATTGTGCACGCACAACATTTAAAGTTGACAACAACAAATTGTCTGTCTATTTTTTATAAAAACTGAAAAAATCATGGACTAATTGCATTGCATGACATGGTTTATTCACAAAAGTTTGCCGTCGGAAGGAATGGCAAAAATGGAGAAAAAGGCAGGTGGGGTGCCACAGATTGTTAAATTCGTGGAGCATACATCGTGTGACTAATTTGCATGCTTTGTCTCTGACCTTGAGATAATCCCGAGTATTGTTTCGTCCCGTCTTCAGTCAAAGACGGACACACAGTTACTGGTCCATCGGTGATAGTTTTTGACTGACATTTTTATGGTGTACGTCTCATGACCTTGTCTGAAGGAAAATGTCAATCAAAAACAAAAAGTGAATCAGCATCTAATTGCGTATGGAAGCTATGAACGCTAAGGAATTCTCTGGTCGCTGGATCATATAATCCGATGCGGGTTTTCAATTAATTTTTTGTTGATTTGTGGAACACCTGTGTACTGCCTTGCTGGAATCATGGTTGCTCCCAGTGTAGCAACGAAGGAGGTAGCTCCAGGATCCGTCAGTGCCGCGGCTGCTGCAAATCATCGTTTAAAACTCCCCAAACCCCTCAAAATCGCAGTACAACCGAACGGGCTGAAAGTCATCATGAATCCAGCCTTCTTAACAATAATCTCACATTTACCCAACAAATGCATACTAAGCAAGTCTGAAAAGTATGTGGTCAATGGTAGCACAGTTCCTCCTGGAGAAAAGCCACCTCCTCCCTCAACGAAGAAAAAACCGTTACTCAAATTCAAGCGATATGCAGGTCTCGTCCTCGCCATCCTTTCCTCTATGATGTTCTCATTTACGGGTTTAATTGTGAAAATCATCAGTCATCACCACCCCTTGACGCAAGCGACATGGATGTTTGTAGCCACCTTTCTTCTAGCCATTCCTCTGAACGTTTTCAAATACTCTTTTGAATACTACAACCGGAGAAAGAGTAGCGGGGGTTTAGGATCTGGGACTTTCAAACTCTACCCAGATAATATAGAACCTATCTCAGGTGGGAAAATCCCCTCTGACTCGGAACCTAAAGACGTAAGCATCATCGCAATAAGCAACGCCAAGTCACAGACTGGCTTACCTTCTTTAGTTCCAAGTCCATCGGGCAAGGATCCTCCAACAAGAGATGGTTCAGAAAGAATGCGCCAAATCAAGCAATTGGTTCTGCTTATGGTAAGTCATAATTATGCTAAAAAGTACATAATTTGGAATCCTTGCGTGAATCAAGATTAACAAAGCATATCATCCACAAGAAGCTATCTCATTGTCAGATTATATCTACATATGCTTATTAAAGGTTCGGGCGTGTGCTGGCTGTACTGGAATGATTGTTTACTTCTACTCGTTGAAGTATCTCAGTGTTGGGGATTCACTCGTCATTGTATGCAGCTCTCCCGTGTTTGTTTTCATCATCGGCTATTTGTTCCTTGGCGAGAATTGTGGAGTGATTCCGGTCGTCACCATAATCATGTCAATGGCCGGAGTTGCTGTTATTACGAGACCTCCGATGCTTACCGGGAAAGAAAGTTTTGACTCAAATGACATGGTAAGTATTTTGTGGTCCTTGATGTATATTGAAGAATGTACTTATTTCAATAGTGAGTAGATTAGTCCCCATGTAATAATAGGTGGAATCATATATAATACAACATGCCTACATAATAAGCAGTTTTTTCCACAAAGTCGGGTTACGACGATCAATTTTTTTAGAGGATAATGACCCTCATTATGAAACGTCCAAGCTGGTACTCTGTAATACCAATTGTAATAGGATCAAGTTTTGATATTTTTGCTGCATTTTAACTCGCATCTCTTATAAAGCGAGTCAGTCTAGGAAGGGGAAGCTTCGGTCAGTCTCTTCTACTTCTGGTAAGTAGCTGCATTCAGGAAATATCGTAATCCAATCTTGGAATATCTGCATGTTTTCACATCCTTAAAGCAGCTTCTGCCTAATTGTCTTCCGGCTAAATGAAAAAGCACAAAGCCCTTTTTTGTGGAGCATTGTGCGTCGAAAAATGCAAGTCAGTGCGTATTGTGCCACTAAATACGAGTATAGAACATGCAGAACGTCATGCCGAATTGAACCACGCTGGTTTGCATAGTAGCGCATCATAAATGTAAAAATAGCTACAATTTAATCATCTTCACTCTCCGGTTTCCGCGTCAGTTGGTATATGAGCAATCACACGTTGGTGTTGGAAGAGTAATAACTCATCCGTGACATTGACGGAGTACTACGTGATTGCGTATAAAAATACCCAATGCTATAGGTTCATCCCCAATCTTTATAAATTTTATGGATCTACACAGGTAAGCAAGCAAATTCCCAAGTTTTTCAATCATTAGGGAATGTATCAATACTAAGTGAATTACACAGGGATTAGAAAGGGGCTGCTGAATAGTGCTGAATGTGCTCAACAGAGACTTAGATGATTACGGTCTGTTTACATGTCATGTAGCACTAATAATGATGTAGCAAAGTTCGCATAAAGTTTTAATACCTTGTTGCAAACATGGACAACTACATAATATAACTATACATCATTTTCTGTGGGAGTGATGTATTTATTCGCACATCAAACTTTGCTTGAACTTTTTTCCTTTAGTCATTCATGTTTCTCATCATCGCTGCAAAAGTTCTCAAAGAAATGGGGGATCCAATGTGCGCATCCTGAACACATCCGCATTCCGTATCCGCAAAGTAAAGCCACTTCCACTTTACATGTATCTTCCTCAATTCATCCTCTACGAGAGAATTTCTTGATGTTGTGGAATTGATGAATGCGTTGGCTTATTACTCTATTAGGTGGAAGACTAGTATTAGTGAATCGTGTACTTTATAGCACGATATTAATTTAGTTGCAACTAGTAGAGTTCACATGTCAGACGGAATTGTATTAATGTTATTGGAAATGAATATTGGAGCAGTTGATTATTTACTGAGGTAGCGTGCTTTGACGTACTCTTAGTATGATTTTTACTGTTTTTATAGATTGGAGCCGGTCTGGCATTTACATCCATGTTATGCATAGCAATAACCATTGTGACTATGCGCTACCTTCAGAATGTATACCACGGGTTGATTAATCTCATTTTTGGATTTTGGGGAACCTTACAAACCACAACGTTAGCCCTTGCTCTTGGCGTGTTGGACTGCCCTCATAATTTCCAGGACGCTGTTTTAATGACGGCCACTGGGGCTGTATTTTTTCTTGGTCAAACCTTCCTAGCGCTAGCTTTGCAACTTGAAGAAGCTGGACCGGTGTCGCTAGTTCGAACATCGGAAGTATGCATTTCGAAAGCGATTATTAGTAGTTGTAAAAGCAAAGAAAAAACCAAATTACTATGTAAGTGACAAGTATAATTTCATGAGAATTTGTTATGTTGCGCAGGTCGTATTTGCTTTTGTGTGGCAGTTCATCTTTTTACAAGTATCTCCAGACATTTATAGGTAATTTGAGACCTTATTACGACAATTTTGATATGATTTTCTTAACTTTCAATTGGCCAGTATAACATCCGCTGTATAAAATTGAAATATTATGAGCGCTTTCTTACATTGACTCACTGTTTTGCGATTAGTTTTTCAGGTGCTGCACTGATTTTAGGAGGAATTTTGCTGACAATTTGCCGGAAGTGGATTTCCTCCTTACCTGAAAACAGTGCTCCCCGAAAGATGTTCGGTATATTATTAAGATAATTTACGTAGATGCATATATAATGATAATGATTAAACTCGAATTTTTCCCGTTTTTCTTTTGGTGTGTACCTTTGAAAGACGACCTTTTTTAAACCGTAAAAAGACTTGAAATTTCTAGTGAAACATGACCGTTATGTAGTTATTTTAGCTAAGGACCATTTGTTGGTGATGATTCATCCATTTAATTATTGCTGCTCTATTAATTAACTTGTACAATGATTTTTAAAGGATTATGACACGCGCAGAGCGACATTGTTTTGTTATGATGTTTATTCAAGTTCAATTGTACTATTCAGCATAGGCAAATGTATCACAAAAGGCATTCATAAGGAGCGATTTTAGTACCTGAATCTTAATTCACGACGAATAATGAAAAGAATGTGAGCAATTGTACTCACCAGTCACGTCAAAGCCTTTGACGTGATGAAATTTTTAACTCTTTATTAGTCTTTATAGTTCAAGGCTACGGCCACTATTGATGGTTTTACCTTTTGTTTTTATATTGCGTAAAGTAGTTGCACCCACGAAAATAGCTTGTCTGCATAATATTCGTCTGCGACATATTTCGAATTAATGCAATGCTGACTGTAGTTTGTCTAACTAAAAACTACCCAGGAGTTGAGATTATTGAAGCAGGCCATGCGAATCACGTTTAGCTAGCAGCGAGATGTCTACCGTGAGGTTCTTTAAACATATTGTATCTTGTATTGCACGAAACATTTTTATATTATTAGTAGTTTGGTCAAGTTCTATGTTTAGCCAACGTTTGCATTGCTTTAGTGCAAGGCTGTATTCCTCCTCTCATTCCTGGTCGGTGTGATTTTAATACACATTATTATGACGAGTTGAAGATATCAAGTATTAATCAAACGTTTTTTCAAGTGCAAACAAGATGTAGTTAAGACTAAACAATTTGGATGAAACGAAATAAAATTTATGAGATTGCCGTGTTTACTGTGATTTTCACACAACAAATTCATTGCTATTAATAAATCGAAAACACCAAACCACGTTGCATTTTTTTTACTTTTAGCGCAAACAACTCAAAACTAAATAAAAGCGTCATCATACTCATCATGCAAATAAGAAGATATGTTGTTTACACTTCACAGTTGTAGTTCCTCTCTTATTAAAATATGTCCATATAACTCTCTGTGAATTTTCAGTAGTAATACCTTTACTCAAGGTCGTTCATATAGGTATGCATGTATGCATCTGCCAAAAATTGCGTTCAGCTTCCACAGCTAGTAATACAATTAATCGCGAAAGCGTTTACATACAACTTTAATAACATGAAAGCATAAATCTTACTCCATCGCTATTCGACCGAATTGTAAGAAATTATTTAACTCCGAGGTCAGATGAACTTAAAGTACGTTATCAAAACGGTCATAATACAAAAGAATAAAGTCTGGATCTCCTTGCAAGAGTCGTAATGCGCATAAACTAGAGTCGAAATTAGTAATTGAATTTACATTTCAAGCGCAGTAAAATAATTTCAAAGTTTGACGTTGATAAATTACTCAAGCCCTTGAACTATTGTAATAAACTGTAATAGCGAGTGTGGGAACACAAGAGTCTCTCGCAAAAGTAGAGCTGGCCTTTATAGTCGTTTTCTTCACAATCATTTGAGAGAGACTAGGAATAGGAATTTTTTGCACAAACCGTTTGACGTCGGTGGTGTATGCTCCAAATTTAGTTGCATCCATTCATCTGCATCATAATCTGAGGAAATCTCTAGCTCTTTGTATACTCGATCGATGCTCATATTGATGTAAATGTTTATCTTCACAAGCGAAAAAGATCACACGTTTCCGAGCATGAGAAGTGTATAAGCTTAGACAGTGTTGAGTACATAAAATGACACTTCCAACCAACGCCACACTCCGTTCTCCCCACGAAAGCATGAAAAACTGCTTCGTATTATTATTCAATTTGACTTTTCATGCCAGCTATTAAATATACCAGCCTTGGTGAAATAAACTCTGGAGAAGCGTATGCATACACCTCCTCCCATCGCAAATAAGATACATTTTATTTACACATGGGCGACAAGACGGAAAGTATTGAAGAGCTGCTGAGGAAAAGTGTGGATCTAGGAAGCGAGTACCGCAATGATGTGCAAACAGCAATGTTCTATGTAATCATGACAAGGCAGTGCTGCATGAAACTACAAAAACTTGAATATATATAGCCGCGTGTATAATCTATTTGATGCTGGTGACTGATATTCGATTACGTCTTGCAGAACATGTCATTCGTCGGAAAAAGGCGAAAATGTTGACTTTCTGTTTCATACAAACATTTAACGGTCGCAAGCATACGGTGAAACGAAAGATGTACCATGCATCTCAGTCATTGTGCACAACTGATTGGAGACATGCAGTCATCTCGGAATTTTTGTGATCTCCATTTCATGAGATTGATCAAGCCATTCAAAACGTATTATGATGACCTAAAAAATAAGTTCACTTAAATATTGTTAGTTATTTCACTTAGTATATGTACGTAATGCTCTATTCAAACGGTTCATGTGTATGGAATATGGAAATGTTTGTATGCATGTCATTTCTGCACAAGCTTTGAACGATGAGTCAACTTTATTGATCACAAGTGAGCGTTCCATGTAACTTGAGAGGACTTGCTCCAGCGCAACAAGTTTCCTTCAGCTCCAGCAAAGCTAAAGGGGAAGGAGCATCGACGACAGTTTTATGACTACGAGACTTAAACTGGAGCAGCTTTTTTTTTTCCTACGGTGAACTCAGCCAGCTGTGTCATCTGATCGTGATCCATTTCCGCAATTTTCAATAAGACCCCACCAAGTCATGTAGGTTCTCTGGCGGAAATGGGGTGTGATGACATACTCAGCGACAGCGAGGTCGATCCTTGCACAGGCTTTCCAACAGCGAACAAAGCGAAGCTCAGTATACCATCCATCGCATGGAACAAATATGGGAGAAATAGTGTTTCCTTCAATTCTCCTCCGCTGAGCCCCGTTGATCAGGAAATTCAAAGCAGGATGAGACCTTCATGTGCCATTCCATGTTCTCAGTATATCGGCCTCCTTCTCACCATTGTCTCAGCAATCACTTTCTCTTTCAATGCGCTAATTGCCAAGCTGCTCAATCATTTCCATCCCTTTAATTTGGGAGTGTGGACGTTCCAGCTAATGACATTGTTTGCAATTCCGACTCTCGTTTATGAAGTGAGGGTGAACAAAAACAAGAGCCTCCTCCAACCACTGTACCCTCTAACCAAAACTGGAAATGGGAAAACGGTACTATTCCTTTGGGTATGTTGTAGTATATTATGTTGCTTCTCCAGGACTTCTTTCATTAGGCTGATTAAAAGGCGGAGATTTAATGAAATGAGGATAATCCGAATGTACTTATTACGCAGATTATATTTTTATTCCCAGCTTCGCGGAATAGGCGGCGTGAGCGCACTCATTTTCTTCTTTTACTCCGTGAAGTACTTGACACTGGCCGATGCTCTGGTGATCGATGCGAGTTCACCAATTTTTGTCTACATCATGGCATTTTTGTTTCTCCGAGAGAAATGTGGCGTGGTTCCAGTACTGGCAACAATGATGGCTTTTGTTGGCGTCGCTTTCATAACTCGCCCACCTATTCTCACTGGAGACTCCGAGTATGATGTTAACAGTCTGGTAAGAAACATTGACAAAAGTATTAAAAGACTCGACATTATTTATCGTGCTATTTAGTGAATCAAATACATGTTCATGTAACCCAATCCAAGAATAGATCGGAGCCGTCCTAGCATTCAGCTGCATGCTCTGCATCACGATCAATATTATAACACTCAAATTCCTCCAGAATGTGTTTCATGGGATTGTAAATCTCGTCTTTGGGATATTGGGATTCATCCAGTGCCTCTTTATATCCATCATCTTTGGAGCTCTCAGTTTTCCCACGGAAGCGTCGGATATACTAAAAATCCTTGCGACTGCCATTCTATTTTATGCGGGCCAATCCCTCATAACGCTTGCACTGAAGTATGAAGATGCGAGTGCAGTGGGACTTCTTCGCACGACGGAAGCCCTTTTTGCTTTTGTATGGCAGTATCTCTTTCTCAATGTACTACCAGATATTTACAGGTGAGCACACGATTCTTGGAAAACTTCCAAAGATTTGTATTATTTAATTCTATACAAGTTTTAACTGATTGCAGCTGTATCGGTGCTCTCCTCATTTTATGCGGAGTGGTGATCACAATAACCCGCAAATGGATAAGCACGCTACCTTCCGAAAGCAGGTTTAGAAATCACTGTAATTTATTGTTGTACTGATGATCATTCATTTCAACCTGTGAAATTCTCACAATTGTGCACAGTCACTAATATGTATTAGTATGGATAACAGATTTTGGCATTGACGATACGGATATTAACGTATATTATTATATTTAGTTGTCAACTATACTGTAGTTCTGATATGGGTAAAAATAAAATTATTTATAGTTTATATTACGATGAAATGTTTTTATCGTAGGTATATGTTTGACTGTATATATCTTCTCTCTTTACTGAACACATAAGGAAACAGTGCAGTGTGTGTTTGGCGTTACTTTTACAATACGAATCTCTGAGTTGGGGTTTACAAAAAAAACAGCTTCCATACTGTACTCTCTTTGTAATTAGTTCGAAATAAAGTCAGTGTTGGATTAATGATTATCAATGCCTTGCCGAGATATGTTATTTACTTTGTTCTAGGAGGAACTTCACTCTAAAAGTAATTTTAATTAACACATTAATTTTTCCTCCAAAGTCTCACAAGTGTTTCAGGTTGTAAGATTCGCGATTTGAAGGACTGAAAGTACATGTCAACTTTATACTCATTTCTTCTTATTGAAAGTCCAACCGTTTGAAAGATCTACATATTATATTGGTAGGTGTTGTAGGTAATATGAATGTACGTCTGTGAAAAATGTTAGCCTTAGTTTAAACATACAATAGAGCGAATCTAGTCAAGTTTACTGGAAAGCAGTTTTCCTGCACAGAACCATAACATTTGACACAAAGTCGAGGGCAATGCATACAAAAATGACCGGAGGAAGGAGAACATGAGCATGATAAAATACTGCAATTTCAACACAGGTGCCCAGGTAAATGATCATCATGAAGAGTGTCGAGAAGGCAAGCCACATAGTTGATAATGTGTTGATATTTTCATCCTGCAAACACAAACGTTTTCGACATGGAAATCAATACAATTACGTAATTCACATGCATCAGCAACTCATTATTAATCAGCCACCGCGGAATGTGAGTAGAGAGAAACGTCAGGAAACATAATATAGATCAGCCAAACTACAGTTATTATGGTATTTGGAATGGTAAACTCCAAAAATTACGACAATATATTGCTCTCCGTCTCTCTCAACGTTTTCCGCGATACCTGTCCATTGACTCACGGTTTCAAAAAAGAAAATTCCCAGCAATCCAAGACGGCAAATTGCGAACACTATCAAACCAAGTGCTACACTCAACTCTACCGCAGGCTCTACGTAATCTTCTGCTGAATGGTCAAGCAAGCCATGTGCCTTAAAAGTGATTTTCAACAAAAACGGAAGTTACTCGAAGAACAACATAATATTCTCTTTTCAAGAATGATTCATTTCATAACTTTTAATCTCTAACCTCCTTCTCCGCATCTTCAAACTCTATATGCAAGCACCACAGCCCAATCAGCAGATAACCTACATATGACAGCTTTTAATAAAAAACCGAGAGAACGAATGAGAACATGTAAAGTATAAAGAGAAAAGTGAGCAGAGAGAAAGCTCGTGAGAAAATTAAAGTAGAAAGATTGTAATATATCGTTGGTTGTGCAACTCACCAAAGATGAGATGAGGATCCCTTTAAGTGAGCCCCTCACCAAGGGCATTTCCTCTTGATCCAGTAATTTCACCATTGTACAGTAGTCTCGGCAAGATTAAAACTTGCGCAACTTGAGTCTGGTGCGGACACTTGAAGCAGTGCACATCAACGTAATGAGATCGAAAAACATGAGAATACGGTTAATCCACTGAGCTTACTGGAACGAAACTACATGATATTTTATTCTCTCCTCTGTTATGCAACACGTAGAATGCACGCCACGCTACACACCGTTCCTTATATTGCGACTGTCGTTCTTCCTCCGTCACTGGGTAGTGAGAGGGTATGCTTCTAAGTAGTCATCTAAGCTTTTGAGTGTCGTCGTGTGTGCTTCCGTATTATGCAACGCTGTAGAGATTTTTTTCTTCGGAAATGATCAACCAACGCTGAGAAAAATGTGTATCACACACGAACACTTCGCTTCATTGGAGTCGGTGTACCTTTATGCTCGCTACGATATCACTTTCATACAACTTTGACGCTTCCTCCACACATGAAAGACGGGTAGCTAACACAAGGCTGAGATTTGCGAGTTGTGTCCGTAAAAAAGCTTCATCAGGAAAGAAAACCGAGAACAGTTTTCCTCTCTCACTGGCTCTTTAAAATTTTCAATGGAAGCCTTTTCAAAGAGGAAATCTGAAAGATCTCGAAAATTCCTTTGGTGCTCCAAAAGAAACCAGAGAGAAACACTCACCCATTTCACACGGTTACATATTGAATTTTTTTCTCCTTTTCAAAAGCCAACCTGTCTGCTCCCTCTCACAACATGCTCTGGTGCGAACTTTTTCACTACACTGAAAATAAATTAGTTCGCTCTCTCTCTCTGTCTCTCAGACTTTTTTTCACCGTGTCGATGTCTGTCTATTTTATGTATTTAAATGTGGGGCTTACAAACTGAAAATCAGAGAGAACAAGAAGCGTTTCCTTTGAAGCGCTAGTTGTTGTATTCAACTCTTTAAAAACTCCCAAAGTCCCAATACATTTAGGTAGCTTATGGCGAGCGCGATATTTTTGTTGCACTTCGTCCGGATGTAGTGTGTATGTAACGCATTTTTTATTTACTTTTACTTTTCCCAAGTAAACACATTGCTCATTTCGCCTCTAAGTATTATGTGTGAGGTATTGTGAATGTGTGTGCGAGCTGTTTCTGTATATTTGTGTGCCCAAAGTGTATAAAAAGTGCGGTCTCCTTCTGCGAGCAGAGCAGACACCAAGAGTGTATCACATCACACTGTGTCACCGTCGTCGTCCTGAGAGTTGAGAGCACTCACTTAAAGAGCGAAAGAACAAGACAAGCATACACAAATAAGTCACAGAGGAAACTGGCAGCTGTCGAAAGAATTTTCAGAGATATATAAAGGTAACATCCGAAAAAATACGGAAGACTCTCTCTCTTTTACTTACACACATCCTGTTGGACCAACAGAAATGCGAGACTAAAAGAGAGAGTTGGAAAACGTTCCGAGTAAAAATGCAACATTATGTATTGTGGCTCTCTCCTCAGAGTCTTTTTATGCGAGACCGAATACGGAACAGAGAAAGATGTGGAGAGATGAGAGTGGATAAAAAATTGGTTGCTTACATTTTCGCAAGAGAAGGAGAGCACACAGGAGAGAAAAAATACATTGAACAGGTAATATGCTTTTGTGTATGTTCCTACATCATCAGAGCGTGTGCAGAGTTACAAAGACTCGCGTAAAAGGCTTACACTTATTGCCCATACGAAAACTTTGGAATTGTATGCTATAAAAATGATGAGTGGAAACCATCCAACTTTGTATGATGGAGAAAGGAAGCAGGGGACCAGCGGCAGACATCAAGTATGTACGTAGTGTATAAATGATGTATTCAGGAGAAAGCAACAAAGTTGAGTGTGGAACGGACTACGTGCATACTGCAACAGCGTTGAGTCATCATGTCATAATCTGGAATCTATACTGAGCACACCGCCCCATTATCTTGGCATAACGATCCGTTAGTCAGGCAGAGAACGCTCATAGAAATGAACCTGTCAAACTTTCTTTCTTCATTTTCTCCTGGTACACATCAATGCAAGTCGTGTGTGTCTCTCGAAACCTATTCACTCACTTTTCAGATCACTGCCACTTCTCTCACAGTCTTTATAGTTTCACGATGATGAAGTGAAATTGCGTGTCTAAAAAAAGTTAATATCACAACAATTCGTAGCAGCGATACAAATCCCAACAAGAGAAAAGGGAGAGCTTGTCCTGTAGTACTACAGCCCAGATTCAAGTTATATAATAATATTATAAATCAGTACAGCAAAAAGAGACAAAATCTTGGTGTACATGAGTGGACGATTTAGGGGCAAGAAGAGTACACGTTACAAAGGTTTACTGAGAAAGCAGCGTTCTTGGTTGCTCATTTCTCCGATAAAGGTATAAAAATTTGTAGTACATGGTGTTTCTCCTTTTACCGAGCGCTTACTCTCTCCCTGTGCCATCATGTCACGAGCTGTTTCTCATATCATATCACATTGTAATTGAATGAAAATCTAATTTGTGAAAGCTGCCATACTCTCCTCCAAGCACATCCATCCTCTTTATGACCACACACACGAACTGTATTACGTAAGATGCTACAAACAATCATAACCAGCGTGTTATATGCGGATGCAGCACATAAAGCTCTCTATAAGTAGGGAGTTCTCCAGTCAAGTACAGCAAACAACTATCGTGTATCACTATCATAACAATGAATGTTGTTTGGAAGAGTGTGCTTTACGAGTTTTACGACTTATTGCACCGATTCCACACTTGTACTAGTAAGACTAGGAAGATTGGGTGCTTGGGTGCTTGAATCGTAAACAAAAGTGAAGAATTTTACATGGCAGTGGAGTGACAGCGATCTGCTCATCAATCATAATTCATATACTTTGGATTAGTCAATCAATTGAGTACTTTTTGTATGACTTTCGTAAAAATGCCAAGAATATAGAGGTCTATTCTTCAGGTAGGGTTGTAAACATGGCTTTCCTCGTGGAGAAAGTTTTCGTACGTGACGCGCTCACTTTCCCCCATTCTATATTTGGATTATCCACGTGCCTCATTCTTTGTTTTTGACGTAAGCAATTATATTCAGCTGCTTCATCCTCTTGCGAATCAAAAGCACACCAGGGGATAGAGGATATAGAATATTGGGCTTAGTATGAAATGTGAGCAATGTCTTACCGCACCGTTGAAAAGCTACTAAACAAACATTATGTCATTACTAAGATTATTAGAGTGTATGACAATGAAAGCCTAATTTTATCCAGTGAGGATTTTGCCAAAATCATTTCGCCTATATTAAATTGATACTTCAACGGATATACAATGTTATAATAAATACTCTACTAATGTATATCTCCTCTGTTCCAAAACATTTATTTTCATTTTCTACCTTTTCCAGTGTCTCGTATCATGTGCCTATTTAATCAACAAATGGACCCCAGCGCAGAGACAGCATCAAAGGACATATAGCATTTTAGCAAAGCTTCCTTCAAAAAAGAATCCTCACAACAGTCTGCGTCAGTCTCCCTTTCTTATCCATTCTCCTACACATTGCTTCTTCATCCTTGACGTTTTCTTTGTACTCCTCCCTGTGCAAACAAACCTACCTATTCACTGATCATGAAAGGATTCATGTTTGACCGTCGTCTGAGCGAACGTGTAATGTACGTGTTGATTTTCATGAGAACTTTTGGAAGCATTGTGCTCATCAAGCGTTTATTCTTCGTGCTATACGCCAGGAAGATCTCACTTTGCGTAATGTAGCATCACACACTATTCCAATCACAGTCCCAGAAGAGTGCTCGTATGTAATAATGTTGTTGACGGAGGTGTAATGTATATAAAAACACCCAGAGCACACATTCAAAACAAAGTTTGTCGGTATTCCGTTCCATGCGTGGAAGGTGAAGTCGAGTCCTGTGGTTGCGATAATGTTTGCACAAAGAGGTCCTTGCTGTGTGGTTTCTTTGCAAGTCAATTGTGTGCTCGCGGAGATACATGCTATAAAGTAGTTGCTCAGTGTATAAAATGTTTGAAGCTGTAACAGCCATTTACTTGGAGGCTTCGGAGCATAGGCATTACTACACGTGCGTATATATACATTTATTATGCATGCTGCTTCGGTATTACTTACACATTCTAAACATAATACTTACTACATTGTTACATGCACACTTGATGCATCATCATAACATCATCAATATCATCATTCTTCACTATTCCTTCACGGAATAAATACATTATAATAATGCTTGAGTCAGAAGGGATGATGTTGTTGGTTACATGTATTTATATGTCTTAGCACATGTTTGCATAAAAACCAATCAGTCCTGGATTGCTTGAGGTGTTCAATTATGATAATAAGTGCCCGCTCAGTATAATTTGTGGTTATTAATTTATTTATAACAATATTACTAATAGTTAAGAGCGTTTTGTAAAAAAAAATATTTATAACTTTGGCCGCAATGTGTCTTTCTGAGTGCTGCAAATGTGGGCCCAACTCCCTTTATAAGGCGGTGTCCACAATTGCCATTATGGATCTGGTACTTTTTATTTTTAATGGCGTTTTTTTAATTAAACGGTATTATTGTTACATGACTATGTTGTGATGCCCTTAAGTTCGATTGCAATTGTTCATTGTAATATCTTTTAAACGGTCTTCCTTTGCAGGTCGCTTCCGTAATCTTTGTCTCGTATGAAACACGAAACTTTGGCATCCTGACAGGTTTAATAAGTTATGACAAGAATTGTACAAACTGCACGGAGTTGGCCGATTACGTTCCTAAAGGATTCCGCTTTGATTTTACTAGTAATAACCTTGTATGTATTTCTTACTGATTTCGCATTAATTAGCATGTCACTAATTATGTGAGTTGATTAATCTTGTTAAAATAGCGATGACTGTCATGTCCGTAATTCTTCTTGTATTTGCTGGCTTCATTATTGAGGGCTTCTTCTATTCCAAGTTGAAAATTGGAAAACGTGCGGTATGTCAAAGTGATCATTGTATCATGTAGGGATCTCTGTGTCTTAAGTAATATTTAATTAAACGGTTTTTGACTTGTTGTCACGCAGAAAATTCACCTCTTTTGTAAAAAGTGGTTTGAAGGCCGGCTAGTACTATTGGCAATCACTGTGCTTATGGCAGTGGCAAAAGTATATCGTGGCTTTTACAGAGTAGAAATTGATGGAGTTATCGATGGGATCACAAAGACGTACCGAGTGATCACTCTATACATCGTGAAGTGCTTCATGCAAGAACTCGCTGAAACGGTTGGGATTGAGTACAAGAAACCACCGAAGCCGAAAAAACGAGGATCTCTGTCGTTAAAACCGTAACTGATTCTGGTGCTTATGTAGCTTTTTCACTATAGATCTATGTATTTAACTATATAATCTGTAATATACCTATCATTGTATTACATTCCCTTTGATTGCTAGTAACTTATTTTGTATCTCTTCGAATGACATAGTAAACTGGAAACAATTCCACTATTCATCAATTTTGTGTGCACGTGGTGCATTTATAATTTTTTCTCATACAATTCGAAACATTATTTTTGTCGTCTGCCAGGTAGGATTTATTTATTTTGTCGTTGGATATCATTTTATCAAATGAAAAAAAATAAAACCGTTGAACCAAAAATTCATGAGACCACCATTATTACATCAATTAAACTTGTGTCGATATGTTTACTCGATTGCACTGTCAAATGAGAAGCTTTGATTCATTTGGAAAATACATATGCATGTACATACTTAACATATGCACACAACAGTACACATTGCATGGAAGTATACTATAGATCACAGTTACGCATCAAAGCACCTTTTGAAACATATCATTTTTTAAACGAATTTGCATGCTGTATATACCTACCTTTAATTCATGCGTTGTTTCGCTTCTCTATTTATTACCGAATTTTATATTTACCTACTAGCCAGCACATCTCTCACCATTACAAGCATACGATCCTGAATGCCATGCAAATCAAACTGAACCAACACAAAAATTAGGAAATTGATGACGTGCATAATACTAGAGTACATGTCAAATTCAATTATGATGGCTAAAATGATTAACCCCCTTCAAAACTCCTTCCCAGTGAATCTATTCAAACATGAATCACGAATGCAATGCAAAAAATAATGCCTGATAGCCGACTTTCGATTTTTACTGTCTATCTTCCCTTAAAACGTCAGTGGTATACCTCAATTACGTACTCTTCTTAAGCACATGAAAATGCGAAAGTGATCTTAAAAGATGTTGGATGTTCGATTTAAATTAATATGGGTGATAATCTGCATGCTGTCGACATCCTTTGGTTACACTTCATCCCGAGCCTAATCGTGAGACTTTTTTCTGCCACAACAATGAAACAAAGGGTTTTTGTATTAAAATGGGCTTCCGTATTTACGAAAATACTCGTTGTGAAGAAGGTTCTGCGAGGGAACAGGTTCAATTACACTGAAGCATCTAAGCTTGTGTAACTTGTATTGAGTTAAAATTGCAACAATCTTTCCTTTCCTTGATAAGATTGCTGCGTTTTGGCTGATTTAAAAATATACAAATGCATTATCCGTACCATTGCCAGTGGCTGTCACTCAACTTGCAAAATGCATTCAAATTTGTCACAATAGGCCCATGTGAATTTAATTCTGCATCCCAGTGGCAAAAAATAAAGCGTGGTAAATGTATAAAGTATGAAACAAAGGACCAGGTTAGAGAAGCTCAAAGGAAGTAAAAGCTCGATTTGACTTACTTTTTAAAGATGTCGTGAGTGAGAAGGAAAAAATGTTGAATTGCAGTACGGTAGTGCATGCCAGGTCAAACCTGGGTTCTTACGAAAACCATATGAAAACAATATCGAAGGCACGAAGACGAAAGTGACAACGACAAACTGAGATGCGTTTACTTACGCTTTGTTCTCATATTAAAGTGACATGGCACTCGCTGTTGGCAACTTTCTTTTGTTTCAAAGAGTGTATATATAGTGCACTTGCATCATGCTTTCATTTGCTATTTTGAACTTGTAGAGTTCGTCAGAAAGTTAACGACTTGGGAACAACTTGTGAAAAATGTTTCAACGGGTACGAACATTTTAAATGATCATTTATATTAACTTATTTTTAAAGCATTCATATTCCAGAGAATAAATGGAGACATATATTTGCAGGGCATCACACTCCTTTTGTTGGCAATTTTTGCCGTTTTTGCAGCAGCTTCGGCTCAAGCCTCTGCACAGTCTCAAGGAAAGCCTGGTCGGGGTAGTTTGAATGGTAAACGGCAATCTCTATGTATTATTTATAACATAGTTGGAACATCTTTTTGTATTAAAGTTTCATGTTTGGAATCTTTTTACGTTTTAGATCAACAACTTGCTGCTTCCCTAGGTATTGATCGGCAAATTTTGTACGAGGACTTGCTCGCAATCCAAGATGAGGTATCTCGTCTAGAAGGGGAATTCTAAGCACCAAAACAACGTTTTCTTCACCATCTTTGCACATATTATGTTTCCACTCATTTCCTCTCTACTGACGCAACAATAAAGGGCAACACTTTTCTTTTCCTTCCACACAAAGACAAATTCGCGTTTCAGAACCATCGTCATAATTTATCCTTCCCTTTTATTGATCCACTATAACTTATTCAATATGAAACATCTTAGCTTAGCATGTAATTAGCTTTTAACATATAAGTAACGCAAAAGTAGTAGCCACAAAGTTTCAACAACTCATCAATCACACTTCGACAGAGTGGGTGGTGAACAGTCCTCGTTATCGAGCACTTGAATTGGAATATCATAATACGCTTCTAAAACTGGTGGCTCATCATTGTTACTCGCAATAACCGTTACTGTTTGATAAGCACGCTCAGAATTATTGTGTTTGTCTAATATGCTGGAGATTGAATCCTCTACAATTCTATTTACGTTAATAGCATCATATGACATTTCATTTTCATCATACAAATTATTAATGACACATGTAGGTTCATTGGCTTCCTTGTTTTTCTCATTCTCGACCAACGTACTTCCTTTTCCCGTTGATTTCAGTCTGGAATAGGCTTTAGTAGCCGGACTTTGATTTTCCTCCATCGGTTTCTTCTTACTTCGTCGTTTTTTCCTTGGATTTCTAGGTGGAGTGCATTCAACCGGGTATGATGTTTTCACTTTCAGGAGTAGTTTCATGCTTTTTACTTGAGGCTTGCTCGCCGCAGTATTTGATTCCTCATCCTCAACGAAATCATCTACATCGCTTTCGACGCAACTTGCTAAGCCTTTTCTGGACTTCTTTTTCGTTGATTGGGTTTCCGACGCTTCCCACGATTGCCTGACTATTTCTGTTTTCTTCTTCACAGCCTGGCGACGTTGATGTACGTCTTCTGTTTCCTTTTGTTTCAGTAAATCATTCCTTATCTGAAAATTACATTAAAGTCGACTAGCTTAATAGTGTGTACTACCGTATTGCTGCACCGTTCTGTTGTTTCAGACTCGACAGATTTTTTTGGTGTAAGAAACTTTACCTTCTGTTGAATTTGTTGTTCCTTAAATGCTTTCATTTCATTGTCTCGTTTATGCTTCAACTTCTGCTCTTCGTTGAATGCTTCTTCCACACGCTTGATCAAATGTGGAGTTTGCTTCAGTAGATCAGCACAACAACTGGCTTCTTTTTTTGCAGCACTGGACAACGAAGGGATTTTCCTTTTGCAAATTAGAAACTGGAATATGTTGTGGGCATGGTGAACGTGTCGCACACCCGTCTGAGCTTCTTTCAGGTCGGTGTTCTTATTTTGGATTTGCTGTCTCCCTAATTTTCGTAATGCTCTGCCCAGTGCAAAAAGCACCCCGGAATCATATGGGACAATTCTTCGACACTATTTCAAGCATAACACCACGCAGTGATGAGTACTTTAAAAATCATTACTGGCTGGCTAGCAAGTTAAATTTCTTACAAACCATAATATTACGATACGTGTGGATTTCGTAATTACCTTCAACAAAACTGCTGTTGCTGGACCAAATGATTGATTGCAAAAGTGTGCCTTTGCCAGACACTGCATTATTTCGCTATTAGTATTTGGAACAAACTTTTTGATGCACAGTTCGTACTAAAATGAAAAGCATGATTTTCAAACATCTTTTGCACAAAAAATCCACGGCCGTGTGAGATAATGCAAGCTTATTTCAATAAAATGACTTACCATTTGAGCAGCATTGCTGTACATTCTTTCTTCAAAATAAGTGTGAGCAATATTTACAAACACATCTTGAAAGTCGCTTGCTGCTTCGCGAACCTGAGAGAACACCTCCCGAGCTTCTGTAAACAAACCTTTCAGGGCAAGAATACATCCAACTCCGTTAGCAGCATAAATATTCGTTGGCTCTCTTCTCAAAACCTACAATACAATACCACCACTACATTATCCATTGTAGTCTTTAAATTTAAACACCTAGCACGTTATAGAGTCTCTGAAGTTTCTAACTCACTACCTCCCGATAATGCCTCAAAGGTTTTACAAGTTGCTGTTGAACAGCTATTGACTGCTTTTGAATCTGTCGGTAATCGACAATGTTAGAGGCAGCGTCGTCATTAAATAAACTTTCCTGCAACTCAAACAAGTCAACATTGGCCAAAGCAACCTGAGTGTACGAATCGCATTCTCCCTTGAGAACCTAAAATTTTAAGCTGCAATTAGTGCACATGTAAGGTTTTGTCAAAGAAAAATCTCTGCGGAAAGTTGTGCAATACCAGAGAATCTATTATTTCAAACTTTCGTCTGGCCGAAGTGCTTTCTTGATTGGAAAGATGAAGAATGCCCATGAAAATCCAAACATCTGGATGATCACAGCTAAACTGAAGAGCTTCTTTAAAATAGGTTGACGACTCATGCAAGTATCCACGATCCCGAGCCATCAAAGCCAGTCTGATGAAACCTGTTCAAATATGTATACAACTTAATTTAATAATAGAGCAACACATTATATGTAGCTAAAATTGGTTGAAATATTAAAATTTACGCGTACAGCTGTAGTACGACGTATGCTTTTTCAGTATTTCTTTGTACTTTGCTTCCGCCTCCTGGTATCTGCATAAGGCCTCCTCTGTTCGTGCGACATTGAAGTAAATTGTTATAAAAATAAACTTCTGCTTACAGAGGTCACCCATCTCCTCCAGAGCTTTACGGGCCAAACCAAAGAATGTGAATGCTTGGAAATATTTTTTTAATCTACATAAACCATATTGTACAACATCCGTCAGTTTCTTAAAATTGCTGATTCTGATTATTGGTAATGAATTTATGGATAAGTCCAAGTAAATACCTTCACTTACCGAAATAGAGTGCAAGCATAATTATTATACACTTCAGGTGGAACAGCCACAACCTTAGAATGGTACTCGTCCAATGCTTTTGCATAATTATCATGCGCCCGTACGTCATCCAACCCTTCTTCGGATGTAGCCAAAGCCACCCTGGACAAAATATCCCCCGGCTCTACTTCTAACACATTCTTCAAGTATTGTTGAGCTTTCCATCGCTTCTCCGGGTTCTCGGAAGAACTGTATATGCACCCCAGCATTTTCTGTGCCAAATAATTGTTGGTCTCTCCTTCTTGCGATAAGATTTTGAGTAAAAATTTGCAACTCTGAAAAACAAAAACCAAACGTTATTATGATCTTGTGCCATCATCTAGATTAAAGCCAGGTCCTCTATTATTTGTGCTAACTGTTGAAGTGTTGAGTAGTCCGATTGTATTAACTCACTAGTTCTATGTCATTCAAGTGCAAGTAACATTGGGCCAATCCAAAGTAAGGCAGAAAAAAACCACCAATTGGTTCCTTCAAAGCTTCATAAAAGTAGTGCATTGCATATTTCATATCGTTCTAGAACCAATACAATTTTGTGCAGTTTAAAATTCACCGCTGTACGCTTAAAATGCTTTCTTACGTTTTATTACAGGTAAACTAACTTTGGCTTGGTAGGACCGTCCGATTATGAACGCACTGGATTTTCTAAGCCCATCTAATTTTGAAACTCTAAATGCGTCTAAAGCAAGTGCGATGCATCTGTCAAATTCCTTCCTATAGAAATAATGATCCGCCAGGTAATGTAGAGTGAGAGGGTGTCTGCTTGATATGCGATAGGCCCTCGCAAGAAGTTGTACAGCTATTTGCACAAAATCTGTTTCCATTGTACTTAGGTAACAAATTGCTAATCCACAGAGAGCTTCCACGTCGTTTGGCTGCACCTCGACGGCTCTTTCAAAAGCCATTTTCGCTCGTCCACGCTGACCAAGTTTCCAGAAACAGTGTCCAATTCCTACGCGAGCATTAGATGGATTTTCAGGGTCCAACTCGAGAACACGTCGAAAGTAAGCCAGTGCTAATCTGTAGTCCTACGGTAGTTAAAATGTACTGACTTTGATTGTACTCATATTTTTTTTAGATACAGTGTGACATGTATGTCTTACAAAAGAAATTACTAACCTTGTTCGAAAATGCAAGGAAGGCTCTTCCTAGTAACGCTGGAACATAATGTCCATCCAGATTTGCCAATATGAAGGTGAAATGCTTGTCAGCCTGATCATACTCCGAGCGTCGTAAGTAAAGGAAAGCTCTCCCCACGTAGTACTCAGCTTCATAGCCTATGATCCCTAGTTTACCAGCACAATTCAACCAACTAGCTGATCGGCTGAAACATTTTTCTCCAGCAACGACATCAGTCATGGTGCTTCCTATCTGAGAATAGTAGAATGCCACTGAGAGGACTATCGGAGTGACACTATTGAGTTTGCTGCCATCCCGATGTGTAGGAGACTTCTGTTTGAAACCTTCGTCAGATATCCTGATGAAATCATTACAATATCCTTGTCGAAAGAACAGCATCTAAAAAGTGGAGTTACAGTAGAATAGAAAACAAGAAACAGTTCCAGTCACCCGTCCGGCAATTCAAAGTGCCAACTAGGTAGTTTTAATTGTATAAGTATAATAATAATTTAGTATTATTACCGCAACTCGATGCCATATGTCTGCCGTTGCGTCCTCGGTTCGCAAAACGATTAAGATGTCATCCGTAGAGTCTGCACATGACACAGTCACGAACTGACGCTCCTACAAAAACATTCACTTTTAGTTACATACATACTTCTCATATTTTATTACATTACATATTTAACAGTTTAAACTTTAAAGTTTAAACTAATGTGTAGTAGGGTAGTACCACAGTTTTCAACCTACCTCATGAAAATCCACATTTCTCAAAGTCTTAATCGGTACATCCACCTCCTCTTCATCGTAGCCGCAGAAGATCATGTCCATCTCGACCTACTCGACAGCACTCAAAGCACAAACCCACTCATCGTATTAAACTCTAAAGTAGAACATAACTGCATCATGTTAACATGCACGGTTGACGGTAACTACAACTTTCGGCAAACAAACACGGCCAATCACCAACGGCCGGTGTCGATGTTGTCGGTATCAATTTTCGAACTTATCACAACGCTACAAAACTTACACGATTTTATTCAGGCGACAGTCTCGCGGCAAGGGCAATAGAGCTCAGCTAATCGATAATCAGCAGGTTCGACAAACACTCCTTTGACACTTCACAGCGGTCCAATTAAACTGTCAACAATGAACGAACGGAATCCGTGTGAGGGCCGGGACATTAACAATGACACAGCAAAAATGGGCTCTCTATTTTACAAATAAACACACGATCTCTGATTTTGACAGCTCAGTTCGAAAGACAAAATGATTTTGAAAGGATTTCAATCAATAAAAGCAGGTGATTATTACGTAAAATCACAACAATGAAATCGGAGGAGTAATGTTCCCTTTCCAAATGCACAACGCACTCTCAGCCCTCTTTTCACTCTTTGGTCTGCGTGGTTCCGCAAGCTCACGCGAAATGAAAGTGGCGTCCGACAGGATCCATGGACGCGTTCTTTGTATTCCCGTTTTCGATAAGATGCTTCAGAGATTCTTATATTTTCGATGTTTTACTTCCAATTGGAATTAATGTGATATGATGGAATATGGAATGCTCGAAAGCAGAGCATAAGTTATTTTATGATTTGCGTATTAAGAACGTTGATTTTGTGTATGCAAATTCAGTGTGAATCAAGTGACTTGATCTATTATAGCAGATTTGATAAGGATTTGATTGATTTAATGTGTAGGTTATGTGTGGAAATTTTTGTGAACATTGAAGGTCAATTGATTTATCGAGAGCTGAGTAGTAATCGTTGGGAAAGTTGTCTAAAAATGAAGGTCTGGCTACACGATGTTTTTCTCCAACACTTGCTTTCCCTCCACAAATCGCTCGAAGTCGAATCTGGTGAGGTCGATGGATTTGAAGGATCCGTCCAGGATGAGCTCCATCATGGCCCTGCCGACGGCGGGGGATTGTTGAATGCCTGAAAATAAGGCGATAAATTACCTCAGGAATTCTGTCGTCGGTTATATGTAGATCAATAGGTGTATGCGATTCAAGTATGCATTCATATGGCACCATGTCCACTGAAGCCGGTAGCGAGGTGAAAGTTCCTAAAGCACGGGTGAGTTCCAATGACACCGTTTTGGTCAAATAGATTATAGTCGTAGTACCCTCCCCAGGCCGACTTTATCTGCACATGTAGGAAAATTGAAGGGTTGAATACAAGCGAGGATCGTTGTACGTTGTACGCTTCGGCTACGAGATTTTGTCTGAATAAAAAATAAAAGTGAAAACTCACCTTGAGACATTCCAATTCTGGTATCCTGTTCACCAAGAAGGGCCAAATCTGGTTGTCGAAAAAGGAGTAGTCAACATCTAACGTTTCAACGGAGGGTTCATCTTCCTCATTTGGAGAGCGTCCCGTAAAGAAATTGCCACACGCACCTTCCGCCGGTCTTCAGCATAACAGAGGTGAATAAAGTCGGAGAAATTTAAAATTAAAGAAAGTCAAGGTTATTGCACGGAGTATGCATACCGTATGTATGTGCCAGTGGAATCAATCAGAAGAGGAAAGTCCTTTGATGCCTCCGCAAGCGTTGGTGCGTGAACATAGTAGACGTAGCGTTTCCTGAATAAATTAGAGAGTTAATTCCCAAAAATTAATTAAATTCGAAATGAAAAATATTTAATTAACAGAAATGCGTGTGGAATGCAAAATGAATTGTTGCTGCTGTAAATCTTCACGGTTGTCTAAAAAATTCGTTAAAAATCAAAGTAAGGTCTAACGGTCTAACTTTGGTTCGACAGGAAGAGGAACGCTCAAGACTCCATTGCCTGTTCCAATTCCGGCCAATTTTGCTATCTTGCCAGACTCATATCCTGCTGCAATGACGCACTGGGAAAATTCCAGACTTCGGACGTTGCCACTTTCTTCCTGGAGGTGAAGCTGCGTGGGCCCTACATTTAGATTGACGTTTTCCTGTGCATCAAATCCAACTACTTCTGCAGTCACGTATTGGACTCCGAGTGAAATCGCCTTTCTCTTGAAGCCATTAAGAAGTGACCACGGGTCAAACCTGCCACAAATGAGAACCGTTATTCCACAACTTATGATATGATGCTAGACACGTAACGGCAAATGTTAAATTAACAAAATCCATACCATCCTTCATTTTCTATTCCAACACTTGCAAGGAGGATGTCGTCCACATTTAAATAAGGAAATCTCGCCTTCAGTTTTTCTTTGCTGAGAAGTTCCACCTTGGAACCTAATCCTCTAACAATGAAATAAATTGCTTAGCTCCCATCAACTCCCATGCAAGGCGAATTACAACCGGTAAGATGTGCAAAATTATGAAGTAGCACCTTTGAACTGCATGATTTTCATGAAGTGTTTGCACTCCTTCTGGAGTGGTTGCAATGAAGAGATAAGGACCTTGATGATACAATGCGTCTGCAGGAGCTTCTCCAGGCACTCCTAGATATTCCTGAATCCGTTTTAAAAATTCTACACCAAACAGGGAAAGTGCGACGTTCTCTGCAATGGAAAACTGCTGACGAATTCCACCCAGAGAAAGGACGGTTGATGCTTTGGTGTACTGGACATAACACAAGAACGTGTGTTAAACTCTGGTTAGCTGAATACTCGAGTAATGCAAAATGACAGGATTCTTTGTTTTTAAGTACCTTTGGATCTCTTTCAACAACGACAACATTAAGATTTCTGCCAGCAGGGTGACGCTTGAGCCAGAAAGCGGTGGATGAGCCCATAGCACCACCTCCAATTATGCAAACATCGCATTTTGCTGGAATATTTTGCGGAGTGGAATTGGCTTGCTGTGCCTAGGATGAGGTGAGAGAGTTAAAATCATAATAAATTTCTCATCATAAACATGTAATTTAACATAAACAGTTAATAACTGGAAGACGCTTTCAGTTATTTCAGCCTTCTGTCGGATGATTTTCCAAGCAGATCTTACTTGCGATGAGAATGAGACTGATAATGAGCGTAAACCCTGCGGCTGCAACTTCGTTGATGATTTGTAAACTTGACTGAATGTCGCCTCAGCCAATTTCAAGAAATTTCGTTTCATGGTTAAGGATTTGATTTAAGGAGAAAATGCTAATTTGCATGCAGGTATACCGATTCGGAAACGTTCTGGGGCACTCTGATATATATGAACGCTTCAAACTCTTGCAACAAAATACGCTCATATTCACTCTGACAAGAAGACGTAACCACATTCTGAAACTCAACAGCCTTCTTTATTCATGCAATGTCAAGGGCGTTTTTCATGTCCAACGGATTCAGTCAAATTTGCATGTGTTGCACAAGTTCTTAATTAAGTGCTGATTATTGCCGACGGTATCCTCACCATATGCGCTCTGCCTTATCAGTCTGACCTTGATATCGTCCAGACCTAATCTAGTTATTCATGATTGCCTGCTTGACGTATGACATGTAACGAAATGATTATATGATTATACAAATTTCTTGCATATACACAAATATTAAAATGTACGCAGTTCAATACGTTGCCTCGATCCAACCCTTATACGCAATAGTTTACAGATTCATGCATGCATCCAATCAAATGCAATGCACTACAGCTATTACATTTTAGTCAAATCAACTCACAAGTAGTTAAATCAATTAGTCTTATTTCGTCATAAATCCGTCGAGGGACCTGGATGAAATTGATGCTGTCCAGCAAAGTCCTGCTTAAATAAATTTTACAGGCAGACAAAAGTACGCCATGTACGAAAATGCGCAGAATGATGTTTGTGCTGTGATAAGACATTTAAAGACAAGATATAACTTTAACTATAGAGTCTAGACAAAATATGATACGTGACAATGAACTGACAGTGGTTTCCTGCTTTTCGCAGACTTGTAGGCAGGCAGACTCCTTTTGTCTTGAATCAAGACTCTTGATATTTGAAGTATTGTATAATATGTCGGCGCGGCTAATCTTTTGTTTATGAAATGCAGTAGCCAGAGTGGCTGCATGTAAAAACCCTTGAAGATCAGACCGAAAATAAATTAGGGGTAAGATTGCATCCCACGTGAGGCCTCCGAACTATTATCGAATAAAGAGAGTATGACAGGGTGAAGGCGAATGACTACTTTACAAATATGGCGAGACATGTTTCGGTAAATTTCACGTAAGATGCATACATCGGAAGAGGGTCTCTAAGTAGAGACTTTCTACCAATGTTGAAGGCATAATACTCCTAAATTCCAACTGAAGAGATATGGTAAGGATCGTGACCAGACAAGGGTTTGGGTATATAAGGAAGACAATTCTGCAAATCGAGCAACTAACTGCAAGTCGACATCCTTAGGATTCGGTTAGGAATCTTAACTTAGGATGTTCTAAACACCTCGTTATCATTGAAATGCAGTTATCACACTTAACATCATCTTGGATCGTGGAACAATGATAATTTATAAAGCAAACGGTGGAGCTCGATCCATCGAGCTTTCACTGCTTGCTGTGAAAGTAGGTGGTAGAAAATTATTCGCAATTCACTCCGTTTGCATAAAAGTTTTATGCATAAGTAATTTCTAGTTTTTCAATATTTTAAGGTGCTGGTAATAATATTCCTCCAGCCAAGTGAGGCTTTTTATGCCGTTCATCCTTCCGAAGTGGGTGAGGAGGACGTGATTGACCTTTCCGAGGACGTTATTCCGGAGCCACCTAATTTTCGGAAAACATCCAGATTTCACTGGAGTTCTGCTGCATCACCTAGCCCCGCTCCGTATTCCTTTGTCAACTCGGATGAAGATGTACAATCATTCGGTATGTCTTTTAGTAAAAATAAATAGGCAGTTTCATGATATCTGTACAGTCCTTAATTAGGTGAATTTTTAATGCAGTTCAAGACGTGCTGACATCAGTGGCAAAGAAAACCTCTTATGCTAGCTCTCACTCTGGTATATCAGGGGGTATATGGGATGGTGGTCAGCAAAGCACCGGACACGGTGTCGGTCCTGCCAAAAAGAGGAATCCAACAAACGAAAACCATTCAGGCGGTTGTGAAGCCAGCGTTACTTGGATTCCTTTGAGCGCTGGACACTTTCCTAGGTACATCAAGAGCTACAACTGCACATCAGTTAGCTGCGACAGAAATCGCGGGGGTTGCAGACCCAAATTCTATGCTGTCAAGGTTCTCCGAATGAACACCCCTGAAAACTCTTCTGTTGCTGACGAAGATTGTGATCCTAATCTTCCAGAAAAACTTAGGTGTGACTGGAAGCTTGTTTCTGTCCCTGTTACGACTTACTGTGAGTGTTTGGCAGTGGGTGCTACTTAGTTAGAAAAATGTTAGTCGAAAGGGCATGTTGCTACTATTAAGTGATTACAGGGTCCTGCCACAAGCCCCGGAAACCGAAGTACTTACCTACATACCTAAATACCTGCTGTAGTAATCTTTATGTGTAGCACAACAGGCACGCCTGCCTGCACTTTATGAATTTTTGCATTTGAAACAGAATATTATAATACAGAATAATTACAGTGATTCATCACGACCGTCAACAATGCGTGAGGATCTCCTTCTGTTGTCTGTGGCTGGTTTCATTATATATTGTTGCATGCGGTTTTGTATACTAATACTTTTGATCAATCTGATTGAACTATAAATACAATTCTGGCATTTAAAATGTAGTTTTTAACCGAAACTATTTATGAAAATTTCTTGCCTTCCGTAAGGAGTAGGGTCTGAAAATCAAGACGTTTTTCAAGTAGTTATCAATCATTATTAAAATGGCTAGAGTCATGCATCTTAAATTGGGATCGTTGTTGCTTTGCAAATGGCTTGAACGAGCGTCAGTAAGACTTTTGAGAAAAACAGTCCAATGTACAATGACTGTATTTTTTGGCATTCTGCAACTTGGCCATGTCATTTACTATGCTTCTACATCTGCTTAGCTATGGCTGTCAACGTAAAAAAAAACTTATGAATGAGTAGTGTTATCAACTGCTGCTGAACAAACTTACATACATATCGTTACAAGATTTTGGACTAGGAAACAATGTTCTCTTTTATTTCTTTTCCGACTAAAAATCTTTCAAAGAGAAACTTATGCATGTCTATTGTTCTGAATTCACCATCCAGAATCATTTCATTTACGGCCCTTGCGATCGCTGGTGCCTGTTGAATACCTACAAAACACACGAGAAGATGTCACCGTACATCAATCAGCAAAATTACTTTGTTAGGAACAGTTAGGAAAGCCAATTGAGTGTTGTATGTACCGTCAAACAAAGTAAGTTAATCCTTTCGAGTTATACAATTAAATTACGCACTGGAGATCGCATAGACTTTGTTTGTACTGTTTGTACAGACCTTTAACTTAGTAAAACCTGGAACACGATGTGAAATTCTGGGCCAGACTGTGTTGTCAAAATAGTCGTAGTCAACGTCCAAATTTCCTACTTCATTGCCTTCAATGGCTGGAGCATGGCCAGCGACAAAGTGGCCAGCATACCCTTCGCGTCTATGAATTTAGAATACTTAAAAATCACAAAATGGTTCTTTCTAAAAACTTCAGCATTAGTTTGCAATAAATTACCTAAAATATGTTCCATCCACATCGACGACTAAAGGACAGTCTATTCCTGGTCCATCTGGTGCCTGAATGCAGTATACATTACGCTTCCTACATAAAATCAGAAGCAATTGATATTTTATCTCAATCCTCTAAATTTACGTATTTACACAAAATTGGTGTACTTGGGATTAATTAACTAACCTGGGTTGAACAGGTAAGGGAACACTTAGAAGCCCTTTTCCTCTCCCAATTCTTGCCATATCAGCAATATTGGCTGACTCATGGCCTGCGGCAATGATACAGTAAGCATAGTGCACTGATTTCACCTCTCCAGATTGAGACTTCACCAGTACGCGTTTCGCGTTAATATATTCGTCACCATAATCCATTCCAGCTACAAACATTGCGGTTTTCTCGAAATCAAATCCAACGACTTCACCATGAACATACTCTGTCCCATGATAAATGGCCTTGCGTTTATAGCCAAAGTGAAGAGCCCATGCATCAAACCTGATTAATAATTTCGAGTAATGTTAAAATGAGCCCGAGAACCAACGAGACATATTGTTATTGTTTGTCAAGGTATTTACCACCCCTGTCCTTGCGTCCCATAGCAAGCCAGTTCTACTCCGTCAGTATTCATCCAAGGAAATCTATCTTTCAGTCGTTCTTTCGTCAATAATTCAACGTGACATCCTAATTCTCTGTAATTTAAAACAACAATTTTTTAATAAGAAAATTCTCATGTTTTTGGCGGCAGGGCAGACATCAAACTCATCAAAGTCGGCTCTTTTGTTTAAAACTTACTTTTGAGCTAACCAGCATTCCTGCAACTCCTCCGCATGCTCCTCGTCACTCAAATGCAAGTAACCGTAAGGATGATACTTAATATCTGGAGGTGCCTCATCTCCACACGCCAGTTTATGATGTACTTGACGAAAAAATTCTGCACTGAACTGAGCCATTTCTACATTTTCTCGAAGGGTAAAGTGCTGCCGTAAACCTCCGATTGACATTGCCGTTGCTGATCTTGAGTACTGTGCGTAATCAAGCAACAAGCAAGCGTTACACTTTCATATATCATCATTTTATTTACTAAAATACAAATATTAAAATTAGTGGATTGGTTTTTACCTCCGGATCCTTTTCAATAACCATTACCCTGAGAGCTTCTCGAGGAGTTCTTTCCTTTATATGATAGGCAATAGCTGAACCAATTATTCCTCCTCCGATTATGACAATATCTACATGTGAAGAAAATTCAAGCAACGGTGCTTGAGTTTTATCGTAGAGAGACCTCAGATCATGCTTTAAAATTTTGACAGTCCTTTCAAATGGATGATCCGATGGGCGCGGTGGTGGTTTCACTTCAATGAACTCCTCGTCATCGTCATTGTGCTATAATGTGAAACAGCTTCATGAAAATTAGACAGCCAAAGCTATTTTGCATCAGTTTACAAAATGCAGAATTGAAACCCAACTCGAAATTGGGGAACCGCACATACCTTTTTAAATACAGAGCTGCTGGATGTAATGGTTCGAAAACTAGGCGTTGGTTTCTTGAAAGTCTCCAGTCTTTGGTGTGAGCATGTTCGCGCACAAGATCTAAACAATTCATTGTGACTGCAAGCAAGTCTTCTAAATGCAAATATCCTCGTCATTCTGTTGACTGCATAAGAATAAGGAATAGAGTGAAGTTAGACCTGCATAACACATGAAATGATATAGAATTAAATCAACTAAACCATATAATTATACTAAAAAGCACATATTGACGATAATAACTCCTCTGACAGTCGTGGTATGAAACAATACAACTTATGACTTATAGCTACTATATATCAAACACACCCCTACCACCCGTGACTCGAAGGCCCTGTCTGAGCCCTTTTGCTAAATGGTCCACATCCCAACCAACCCTTCCAATAATTAATCCGGAGATAAAAAAAGATACTTCTACGAAACTTTATTAGCAAACTATAACATCAACAAGAAGCCGCACGATTACATATACCTTAACACTTAAGTAAACTTTACGACGACTCTTCGCCTTCAATCAAGTAACTAGGTATGTGCGGTGCGTGACGCTATTAATCACCGAAATTGCAATAATTAGTCCATTTCACCTGCTTTCACTAAAATACACAAACACTCGATTCCAGTGGTTTTTGGTGTGAAATGGGAGAAAAACTGCACGTATAAAAAATGCTCATCTGCTGCACATGTGAGGAGAACTGCAACATTTCTCCAAAAGCCTCAATAAGACACCACGTTGCCGTCTATGACTATTTTGCCCCAGACGTACTTTGCTCGTTACAAACTCAACATGTGAGATGTGTGTGGTCATTCATTCGCAAACATGCTCACTCCTCAAATCATTTTTAAAAGCACCTGAAATTTAGTAGTTCCTCAATGTAGTAGTTAATTGTGGTGATAGCGAAAGTTTAATTTTATATGATCAGTGTATTGTATATATTTACCAACGTTGACGGTGGCTGAAAATGCCAAAATCTAAAGCTGGCCAAGCCAGTGCCCCACCGGAGAAGCCGGTGGAGCTCGGGTTTATTGAAGAAGAGTCCACCCCGTGGAAATTATGCAGTGCTCTGTTCGTCTCGAAAGTGGGAGGTCAGCCTGCTTGGCTGAATCTCAAGGACTTGCCCTCCACTAGCGACATGAGGTGCCCTTCGTGCGACAAGCCGACACAGTTCTTGATGCAGATTTATGCCCCTTTGGAGGATGACCAGGCCTTTCATCGATCGATATTCTTGTTCATTTGTTCGAGAAAGCAGTGCTGCGTGGAGAGGAATAGTAATAAGAATTTACTAGTGTTTCGGTCCCAGCTTCCGAGGAGCAATGAGTTCTACTCTCCAAACCCTCCGGATTCGGATGACAAGGAGCTGGCAAAGGTCACGCCGGAGAGGTTTGGGGTGGCTTTGTGTCGGATGTGTGGATGTCGAGGGGACCAAAAGTGTGGTGCTTGCAAAAAGGTTAGCTACTGCTCCAAAGATCATCAGCAGTTTGACTGGAAGCTTTTTCATAAGAAAGAGTGCACCGATCCTGGTAAGTTAGTGTTTACGACTGATTAAATGCGACAGATGCATTTAAAACCACTATAGCTTTAAGTGTAAAATGTTTTTTTTTCTTCTGAATTTCAGATTTCAAGGGTGGAATGCACGAAGAACTAATAGGCTTTCAGGAGTACGAATTATCGATGGATACTGAGGTTATACCCAAGGGGGCTTCAAAGAAGAAAATTGATGAGAAATCCCAGTTGGAGGAATACAAAAAACTCGTAGCAGAGGGAAAGGGTGGAACTCTTGGTATGTTTTCTTCAAGTCCAGAATTTCCAATGATTTTGATAACTCAAAGATATTGTCAATTGTGGATGTTTTTTGCTCGTCGTGATAGCTGAACTATTGTTTTCGCTGTTGTTTTCTAGATGATTCCGAAATATCTAAAGATATGCTAGAGGCATCCTCGTATAAATCAGACAAGGCCTTCAATAAATTTAAGAAACGAATTGCTTATCAGCCAGACCAAGTTCTACGTTATGACCGTGGCGGGGAACCTCTTTGGGTTTCCAGTGAGAGCGTCCTTGACAAGTCTGATGTACCTTGTTGCAGTTACTGCAATGGGCCGAGAGTATTTGAATTTCAAGTAATGCCTCAACTTCTAAATGATCTTGGCAATGACACAGTGGACTGGGGAACTTTAGCCGTTTACACTTGTCAGAAGAATTGCAATGTGGGACCGGCATACAAGAAGGAATTTATCTGGCAGCAATACTTCAAAATAATTGAAGATGAAGGTTCGGCTGTGAATAGGAAAATGAAAAAACTTGCGATTGACGATGATGATTCATGAGGGGCTTAAGTTTGTTGATTGACGGTGAGCAAGGATTTGTATCGTTTTGAATTGCAAAATTAAACTTAATGTTAACTTTACTGTGAAGTTTTAGAAATCGTATACAATATTCCAAACAGCACCGTTATTTACCCGTTATACCGTCTGGGATATAAGTGCGTTAACAGCATCTTCTCTGTCGCTTTCATCCTGTTCATCGTCCTCAGAAGTTGCATCAAACTTCTTGATTGGTTTGGTAGTGACTGGAAGCTTAGATGGAACTGTCGGTCTGGGAGTGGATCGTCTTCGATTTTTTAAAGTGGATGTGTTGAACATTTGCACATACGTTTGACTGAAAGTTGGCGTGTCATTGAAGTCATAATGTAACTCGTCATCATGATTTTTAGCCGTCGAATTTCTTGAGTACGCAAAAGTTGAGTTCTGTCGATTCGGCATCCACTGTATTTGCGCTTTCTTATAAAATCGCACAAGGTTGTAATTTCGCCTTTCTGATTCCTGTTCTCCTTTTCTTTTGCTGGAATGTTTTTTTCTTTTTAATTTTGTTTTGCCAATTTTTGATGCTACTTCTTGAAAGTCACTCACAATCTTTTGACTTGCGTCTGCCCCGAGTTTTACTGAAGGACTTAAGGCGACGGCCGTTATACTTTCAACGTCTATTGGCTGACCTTTCTTTTTTGCTTGTAGCGCAACTTTGTTCAAGCGTTCTATTGCAAGCAACGTATTTTTGAACTGCTCAATATTCTCGTTTTCAGTTTTTTGGTTATAATTTTCTAGCGGAAGTTGCCCACTTTGTATCTTGTTAACTACAGATAAGATCGTCTTCGTTTGATAAGGACAAGTCGGAAATGCGACGGCGCACATACTTGGGCTCCTGTATTTTTCAGCAATCAGAAAAGCAATTTTGTACTTTTTCATCTGGTTCTCCTGAAATACGAGAAGTACGTGTTTGAATTATTCGCACTATGCTCCCACTTTCACAACAGATAACCAACAACCATTATGCAAATATTTAGGATATTTCAAATTATATGAAAACTTACACTCGTAGAATCTGTCAGAGATATTTTTCCTCTTCTTCCGACGACATTCAGTTGTCTCGCCGGAGTTGTGTCGTCATTGAAAAAGGGATCATCTGCAAACATGTCGTCAAGAGATGGCTCAGTTGTCATGTGTGGTGGGATCTGGGGGGAGGGGCGAGTTGGAGGAGGATCCCCTCCCATTCTCCGGTTTAGAAATAATGGAGGTCTAGTGTACCCATTGAGTACTATCCCGTGTCGGGCGGCAGTCCCCTTCTTCTTGTTTCTCTCAGCCTTCTGACGCTTCTTGTCTTGAAGGATGTAGAGGTATGTTGCTGGATCTTCGTTTTCATCCACCATCTCGTTTAAAGCCTTCATCTCCAGCTTATATTCTTGCTCCTTTCTATATTGTTCAAATGAGTCTTCTTCTGATTCAGAGGACTCGTCAGATCCGCTAGCTGTGTCATCCTGCTCAGTGTCGCCGTTGCTGGAACCATTTTTACGTGATGATTGCGGCTGGAGCTGTAGCTTGCTTTCATATTCAAATAATTCGTCTTTGGTAATCGCAGGCCGTTCCACAGCTATAACAGATCCATGATCGAAACTGTATGGAATGAGTATCAGGTTTACTTGCAAGATTGAAGGTGTAACTTTGTCATCATGAATAAAACCAACTTACTCCATTGCTACTCCAACAGGGTCTGCACTCACTTCACAAAAGATTTTTGGTAGACAATTCAAAGGGTCCATTAGGGCCAATTGATGAATGAATCTGTCGCGAATCCTGTTATCCAACGACGGGGGTATGTTTAGGATATGCTCATCATCTTTCACCTGGTTTGGCAATGCGTTAGTCTTGGCTTCGTCTCGAGGTATCAGAGGAATTACAGATGCCAGATTTAGAGACGGCAATGCTGTACGATTAGCTGTAAAAAGTAACGAAAATTTTTTACACTTTGACAAATTCGATTAATTACACATTTTCGACAGTGGATAGCTAGCTATATGTATGTATAGCAGTTTACAAAGGTAGGCTTTCTGCAATGCAATATTCTGCATTTTGTGGAGTACCTGCTAGTAGGTCCATGAATGTGCCCTGAAACAACCAGGAAAAGTCAACCATCTAGATTGCAGTTATGCACATCTTTAAAATTAATGATTATTGTAGTAATGATTAGCTTACCAGCGACATTCTTCCTATTAGGAACCCACCCACTAAACCTGTGATGAGCGTTGTGGTCAATATGGTGGAACACACATCCTGCGTTATAAATTGTAGTCCTAGAAGTACTAGGACTGCTTTTTGAAAACGCATGATACAAATAAAAGTAAAATCGTACCTTCCGATTGGTATTTTAATATCGTTTTAACCTATTTCTAACCATTAGTAACACTCCGTATTACAACTAAAAGTATTAGCATTTTTCCAAAATAAAACAGATTTTAGTTGCAGTGTGCCCCAAATTGTAATGTACGTGTTAGGTTTTGCTGTATATAAACGTAATATTTGTAGACCCTTGAGTTTTTTCAAAGTTTAAGACGTGAATGAGGCTACCTTAATGACTGAAATGAAAACGAAATTGAGACTCGTCTTCAGTTTTTTCTTTACAGACCATTCATAAAAATACTGCTATTGAAAGTGACGATAAAAACCTAGATTTTGATTTTTTTTGTGCAGATTCGCAATTGGTATAGTCAAGGTAGAGAATCAATAGCATTATGACTTTTGTATAAAGGGTTTGGATATATACATGTCTCGCCACCATCCCTCAACGAAAATTTGACACTTGAACGCATTTTTTCTAGTGCCGCATGCCAAAATATGTTTGAGACTTAAAAGCTTTTTTTTCGTGACAGGTATCAGTCTCAGACGCTGATCTCTGAACTTTTGAATTGACATGACATGCAGTTCTTTGAAAACCACTGTTCAAATCGCAGCCTGATCGTGGTATTGCCGAATATCACATCACGTTTAGCCGTTTGAAAACGTGATTTATAACAGATCCCCAATGCCCTTAAAAGCAAAAGTGTGGTATCGGTAGGGAGTAAAGGTAATTGATGCCATTTTCAACACGCAATTTTTTACAACCTTCGTTTGCCTGTTTGCTTAAGTTTTATGTATCATCTTTAATTGGTGGAATCCAGTTTTTCTACTACTGTGAACTTGGCATTTGACTGATGGTATAGCGAGGGATGCCAGTTTGCAATGCAATGGTTTTAGATTTAAACTCTATAGTGATAGGTATTAAGTCTGAACTTGCCATGGTCAACTCAGATGAGCTGGGTTTTCATGAGAATTATCAGTGATCATCGCTAGTAATCAGGGTCGTTTCCGTTTAAAAGATAAAAGCCAGCTACCATGTAGCCTTTAGAGAAACTCATATGAGAAACGGCATGTAGTTGTAAAAAAAATATCAGCAGCAAGACGTAGGATTTTATTTTCGTTTAATGGGTCAGCTTAGAGTGAAAAGAGAATTTAATTTATTCAGTAAACATAATAAATGAGCCAATCAACTGTATACTAGGCCAGAATGGATGGTTTCACTAGTTTTAGGCTGTGGCAGGTTACATTTAATTTTGCTGACAATCTCATTCTTCAGTTAGATTTCAGAGCTGAGAAGGTCAAAAGAGACCTGACCTACAAAAAGATATTCAGCTGAGATATCTGATTAGTAATACATAGACAGAGACTTTGCAAATTGCGATATTGATTGCACCATTGCAAACATAGATACATTAACCAATACCGGGTGAATTTTATTAGATTTTTGCACTTTATTATGTACAGTTGTGAACGTGCCACTATAAATAGGTTGTTAACATATGTATAATTAGTCTCAAATAGGAAAATGCTCTGTAAAGAAACAAAAAAGAGAAACGAGGATTTCCATGATTTTTTGGCAACTTTTTGATTAAAGTTTGCTTTAAAGGTACAACTTTAATTAAACCTGTACCGATGACATTTCAGGTATAAAGAGAAGATATATGTACGTCAAGGCAATGTGCTCATGTGGTATGTTCATAGTTCATTTCATAATAGTATGAGTGGCTAGTGCTTGATAAATTATTACCTTCACAATTACAAAAGCTTCTTAGGTTGGAAGTAAATCGGAATAAAACTCTTTCCTGGATTTCTAAACATGTGGATGTTTTCCCCTGCAGATGATTCATACTCAAATGTCTTTCGCTATTCCGACCAATGTAGTTCAGAGATGTAATTGATGTTTACCGACAAACTTTACATGGGCAGAATTTTTAATACATTGCGTAACCCACCCTGCCCAGTGGTAGATTCGCATTTTTTATTATTTTCATGAAAACATTTACCACCACTAGTATAACTTCATTACTTGACTCCCAAAGGAACTGTATACGAAACCAGTGTAGCATGGAGGTGAGGTCATAACTATTTTTACTATTTTTACTTCTTTTTTGCTGATGCCGATCTCATGCGGCTCGTCGTACAGAACCTAAGTAGGCCACAGGGTACCATTAGGAAAAAATCAACCTTTCTGCATAACTTGTGTAAGTACAATTTGGTATGCAGTCTGTGTGTGGTGTTCCCATATAGCCAGCGTACGTACGTCCATCCCACTGAAATTACTCATTTAACCTTCACCTTGTCTTCTTTCCATTTGCACTCTCTCACCAATCTTGCCATCCTCAAAAGGTAGGCGAATTGCAAACAAAAATACTGGCATACTCGCTTAGAACATAAAACATGCATGAATAAGTGAAACCGGCTAAGGCCGAGTCTGTGCTCACAGTAACTGAAGACAAGACTCGTGCCATCATCATCAACATCGTAGATAACGTTCATCATGCATACATTTATACTTCGCTACCTATTCTAATGCTACACATATTTACCACAGCACCGGCTACACGAGAGAGAGGTTGAGATGATCGCATCTTTACCACATCATCATATACCTATTTTATTTACAAATCATTACGTGCTATTATTTACACAAACACTCTTACACACCCCCTTTTTAGACTTCGTGCAGGCAAAGTTGAACCACGCTACACTCATATTGTGCATTATTAAGAAAATGAAAGCAGTGTGTGTGAAATTTCTGGAAACCAGTTGATAGCATCGACCTTGGATTTAGTGCATCATGATTATGCCTGCAAATTATGCCTGAAGGTATAATTACGCGTAGGATTTTTAAACCTTGGACATGACTTTATGAAGGTTTATGTATTTTGTCAAATTATTCCGAATTGAGAACCATGTTTTATTACCAAATACTGTATATGAAGTCAAGTTGCGTTCAACTTCTTAGCATCAATTAATATACAAATAGTGGACATACCAATGTAAAATGTAAAGTTGCAAACCTTCTTCTGAATTCGGTAAACAGCAAACTGTACCGATTATAGGCTGCCGTTGTCAGCGTCATAATTACCGGATGCCATCCTTATTATTACCGCTGCCGGATGGATGAGTTGAAATGTTTATCGTCAAATGTCGTATCTATCAATTTCCTACTGTCAGCATTGTCGGCATTTATTTGGCAATAAAATGATGAAATGGAGGATTCAGCAAACTTGCGAAATGCTCTTCAACAATAGCATGGAAAATAATTCAGAGCCCAAAGTTACAAAAAATGAAATTACCAAGTTGAATATGATTGAATTCATTTCATTATATATGAGTGCGTCGCCCTTGAAAATGTTTTCAATTCTCTTACATTCCAAAACTGTAGCACCAAGTTGTTTGACTTGGTTCGTTCATTCAACAAGTCTGTTTATCTATTATTTCCACTTCCTCTTTTTACCTTACTTCCTTGCTTTGTTGTGCTTTGATAATTCGTGCGACAAGTCACACATGGCAGATTTTGATGGATGCATGCATATACAGATTTGTATGCATAATATCAAACAATACTCTTAATCTGATGTCTGTAATCTTCGCCCACACATGTAAAACAAACTCCTCTACATTCTACTAGTTGTGAATATATTATTCAACAAACATGGGAAGTATATTTCATCGAGTCTTCACTTTGTTTCATTCCAGTTGGTTTGATTACATAAATCTGACTGCAGAAGTTCAAATGCAACCATTTGCATAGGAGACATTGCCCAACATGTTTTCACCATTCCATTTCAATGAAGGAGACAGCCACACAATCACGATAAATCATTCACATTTTCCCACTATTTAACCAATCTAATAATGAAGATTATGTCAGGGTGTAAATGATAAATGCGACCGTACACTAGCCATTCCTGCAATACTAGAAAGTGAGGGAAATGGCCTTCAGCTCAATTCCAAATCTCATTCCATATACTTCTTCTCTCCCCTTCGCTTACCGAATGTCATCTTCTAGAAAGATTAGGCTTGTTGGTTTCACTGCAGTCGTGAATTTCTCCTGCAACTTTTAGCGTTGTGGCGTGGGTTCGGTTGGAGCTGGTTGCCTGCAGCATATCACCTCAATTCCAATAGTAGAGTAAAATGTTCTCAGACCAAATCTCATGACTTGTGTAGTATAAAGATGCTCCTTTCGCCTAATGTTTACTCGTGTGTGCCATCTTTAAGCTTCTTACTTTATAGAAAATGCGTGTATCCATCTTACGGATGGGTGAGGGCGAACGAGAATGACATGGCTGTGGAGCATCCTTCAATTTCAAATAATGACATTACATTAGTCAATTTAATAATTGATTTATGGGCTCACAACTTGACTTGGACGTGTTGCTCATAGGGCTTCATTTTCATGTGTCTTTATTACTTGAAAAGCATCGTTTTTGCCGTATCCTTCATGTTTGTGTTTCTTTAGCAGAGGTGAAAAACTTAACATGTGGAATAAACTGACTGCTAGTGTAACAAAATTTGTATGAAAGTACCATAAATGTAGCATCGGTTGTTGTGAGCTGGAATAAATTGAAAGGTTTTTGTGGAAAATGTTTTAGATACGGCATTTTTCAAACTTTTTTCATATTGGTGATAGACATTGTAATACAGTGAAGAGTTTGTCATGTTGGTCAGTTAAATATCCAGAGCAATAAATTGTCCTCAAACGTCTGCCTGCCGAAAAGGCTCAAAATCTAAATTAAGCTCAGTTAAAACTACCAAGTTTTAAAGATATTGACATTGACCGAAAAGTGTTTTGAAGATAAGAAATCTACTATAATTTTGTACAGGTACACAATTCGGTAATTCATGCAGTGTAATTAAGTGAGCTCTGTAAGATACAAGTCACACTGCCTGCTTAGCCGTCTTTTGGGATTCTGAAACGATTTTGCACTTCGGTGAAAGCAGTGTTTGTGTTAGCTACTAGCAGAGTGCAAACAAAGCACATACTACTGATAAGTCGGATGAGAAGATGTCACGCACTGCAAGCCAGCATCATGATGACGATATGGTCATGATGCACACCCACACATGTACATTATACAGATGAATTAAGCGGAAAAGAAAGTTCTAAAATGTGAATGCAGAATTGGAAGGAAAGAAAGAATAAGGGACCGAGGAATGCCGATTAAAATGCCGAGCAAACAAGCCCATCTAAACGTACACAGCTTCATTGTAGAAAGCATTGGACAAGGAGTCTCTGCACTTCCTTTCGTATGTTTCGCCTTTTTCTCTGCAACGGAGGAATGGATATGGGAGGAAAAAGAAGAATCTTTTTGGGACTCCTAAAAACCCCTGGTACTGTGTTCTATAGGTACAAAGTCTGAGATCGCCACACACATACAATGCAATGCCATCACCTCTTTTACTTTCCACTTTGAAGTGTCTTCTCATTTCGCTGCAATGCATTCCCGATTGTGCACACAACACAACGTGCAAAGAGACCCGTCTGGGTTTTAGCTTTTGGTTTGGATAGACAGCATAGAATCTTTCATTTCATCTTTCTCCAGTGAAGAGAGACAGTGTGGGCAGATATGATGAGAGGGCTTAATGTGGTACGATTTCATGAGGATCGCTTATCTCAGCGACAATCACACTATGTGGTTTTCGCTAGTTTGCCAGCCGAACCGTCACGGAACTTGTTTAGGCATTTTCCCCATATACACACAGCATAAAAATGCGGCCACATTTTTTCTGTCACGACTGACGAAGCCGCCTGCTGCTCGCGATGACATACATGCCAAACTTGAGTAGCGCACTCACAGATTGCATTTACCAGTTTTCCCACTGTCCACCGAGGTGGCTACTAAAAGAAAGCCAAAAATGCAGAAGGGCTGTGAAAATATTTGAAGGGAAATGTGAACTGATAAAGATAAAATGTTGTCTTTAAAGCCAAAGCCGAAAGTGAAGTACATGTACATATAAAAGCAGGCACACAGTATACACTGAGATCAAAGGGAAATAATTCCAGACACACCAGACGATCATCGGAGAACGCGAGGGGTTGGAGAGAAGGCAAGAAAAATGGTTGAAACAAGAAGTGTGTGAGTTTTAAGGATATATTTCTGACATTCTTTATTGCCACTATATTGCCGAAAAATGCAGTGCTATGCTCGTCGTTCACACAATCTTGCAATGCAGGCCATGGTTCCGCCAGTGTCTACGTATAAAAGGTACAGAGAGTGTGGTGATTGAAGAAAACTGCATTACCATCGCAGATCCCCTGCTCAATATAAAGTAGCATTGCCGGCAAAGTCTTGTCTCCAGTTTCCTCTCAGGAAGAGTAAAAGACGGTCGCTTTTCGGGTACAGGAGTGAGGAGAATGCGAAGTGAGTACAATCCTCGACTCAGGAGCGGAAGCACGTAGCTTCACCTAAACATTTTATAGTCTTCCAGTGCAAGCACAGAGTACAAGAGTTTGACAGAAAAAGAATCCTCGTTCTCTCCTGGTGAGTTACATAACAATTTCCATTGAGGAGGGCAAAGGCTAGAGGAAAGACTGGTAGACAGGTTGAAAGGGAAAGGAATAACAAGGAAAGAGTGGAGCAGACTGGAAACTAATGCGTTCATCTTTTGTGACAACTTCAGTCACGTTAGTAGTTCGTTTATAGGAATAGCACTGCTCTTTGCTCCGTACGTGGAAACCATTTTCTTGATTGGATTTTCAGGGAGAGAAGTTTCCTATTTCAGGACCCTCTGGGTTTAACAGCGAAACCACTAATCGCAGTATCGCTTCAAGTGGTGCAATTTTAGCCAAGTTGTTTTTCGCTGCTTGAAGCGGTCGACAAGTTGAAAGTAATACAAAAAGTAAAAGATGTAGGACGAGAATGAAACATCAAACTTCAATTTTTATGGATCAGTACAATAGACAATCTATAATACTCTGTCATCTATAACTTTAAGCATATATCTACTACGTACACGCGAAGCAGATTTTAATAATGGGTTTGTTTTCAACCAGAGGCAATTGTTACATGTGCAAACTTCAAAGATAAAAGAGAATCCAGAGAGAAAGCTGTTTTAGACTTGGAGTAAATCTTCAAAGATTTGGATGTAGTGCCACGGTCCGCTGGTCAGGAAGAAAATAAATCCATCACATCATTTCTGGATTACACAGTCCATTGTTTGCTGACAGCAGAGTCTTGAACCCATTCCGAAATACTTTTCTGTAATGCTTGTTGATGGCCATTGTGGGCCTGTGGCATCCCTCAAGACAAGAACATCAACAGTATCAACATCATATCATCGTCGTCACTAAAATCTCCTCCACACCGACACTCAATCTGAAGACATGAGTAATGTGTGGTAGTTGTTGCAGTTTATGATGCTCATCATAACTACGGGAGCAGCTGCAGAAGAAAAGTCTAGTGATTCACAATCAAGCGTGGAGTCTCATCATACATAATATAAAGCGCAGACAGAGTGAAGAAAAGCAAATGGATTGCCACTTCTTCTGTTTTTTACATATACTCGCAAACGCTGTGTAGACCACAGAGGAGGCATCTCCTGCGAACTACTGCTGTGAATTTTTGTCGACAAGTGAACTCCACACGCCTTGAAGGCTATTGTGTGCAAGGTTCTTTACGCTTTGCACTAAAGGGGTTTTTGTACAATAAAGAAAACATTACATAACTGACTTCCCCTCAAAGTGTATGCTCAAGGAAGGAGGATTGTATGGATAATTTTCTTTTCGGTTGTGTGTGCGTGATGTGTGCTGAATAAATATAGGAAGGCAAGTGTGTACAAACTTGGGACTGCACATTTTCATTTTCTTCTGTCTTTTATCTCTTTCCCATCTGCTACCTTATAGCCGTAGTAATAATCGAGGAGAGAATCTGTGTATGAGGCACACTGCACACAGCTCTTCACCAACAAGCCTTGTAACCCATAATAATACTCGAATTGGTTTGTTTGGTGAACTTCGCATCATCGCTAGCATCTGCGAATCCGCAATGAACCCAGAAGAATGTATGGATATTTGCCCCCGAGTGGTTTTTCTACGTATACACACGCTGCTAACATCACCATTTTGAGATAGAAAGACCAGCGTATCCATGATTAGCTAAAACGGATCAGTATATACGCTTGCCGTATGTGTTTCGTCGTCACTCTCAGTTTCACCGTAGCCTGATCTCCTTGACTTGCAAGCGAAGGTTGCGATTTGGAAATGTACACATGAAGAAAAAAATTGGGATGAAGTGGCGGCTTTTTTTCTTCAGCCATTCTCAGCAATAAGTAGAGATCAAATGTTTAAAAGGAACCTGTGAGCTGAATGTCCATACAATTCTTCAAGTGTGTGGTTTTTGTGCACATTCCTCAAACGACCGAGTCGCTTACGTATGGACAGGACATGTGTGTGACTGAGCATGGGAAAGGAAGTGTTTTTTGCGGAATGCGTATAGTAGCGTCTCTGTAGGTATACACGAAGATAGTTTCAGTAGTGATTGAGATTTTGAAGCGATCTGTTGACGGAGATTGTGTGCAGACTCGCAGAGTCAATCTGTGCTGAAGACGTAGATCCAAGAATATTTGTGCTGCTGACTTTATGAAGTGTTTCTGCAATTAGAAGTGCGTGTAACGTACACCACTTCTGGAGAGGAATTTAAATTGGGAACATTTGTGAAATGACAGAGAGTTGGTAAGTCGTTTTTCCTTACAAATCGCATTCTTTCTAAAAAGGGAAGTCATATCGATCGCTAATGCGGTGTTGAAAGCTGTACGTGAAGATGCTCACATCTTTGAGACACTGTTAAGCATCAATGAGAAAAATTAGGTATGCATCTTGTATGGAAGCTATTTTTTTCTCGTGAATTCATCTTGAAGTGTATTGGGTGCCATCAACTGCTGGTGTCTTTCACAAAGTCTTTCTTCTCCAAACATAGACAAATGGAGAAACCATTTCCAGGCCGGATAATTGTGTCTTGGTTTTGAAAACAAGTTGAGTTCGCAGTAAAAAATAAATTCAGAGGAGTATTGTTTTGGTATTTTACAGTGCGTTTTGTCACGGAAAACAGTGCCATATTTTACATTCGTACCTCTTTCGTGTACCTCTGCAGCTGCGTTATGTTTGAGAACAGAATACGCATTCAACGCATAAACACGTGCAAATCCTACTCACAGGCATAGCACCAACAGCTATGCCATCATCACCCTGAACAGACCCAGACATTAAACGTTTAATGGCTAATTTAATATGTGCATTCTGTTTGCACTTGAATCTAGTTTTACAAGTCATTATTATTCTGCGTACCAATATATGTGCTTAGCTCACAGCGTTCTTGTTTTTCATCTGTCGTTGTATTTTAAAACGAACCTTTACTCATGGTAGAAACTCATTTATGCTTTTTGTTTATTGTTTTAAGTTAGAAGTACATATGCTTTAAAAATGAGAGCAGACATCTCCCCTGAAAGTTCTGGAGTTGCTGTTCAATTTTAAAACATTGTACGAAGAATCATACGTGACAGAATGCTTACACTTTACAAGCCTTACTTAATCTGCTGCAACTCACGTCACTTGACTTTACGACACTTGCGTGACTGGTTAATTAGTATGAAGTGGATTGGTGTTTTGGTGTCATAACCAAATAACCATGATATTTACTCCATTTTCTCTCTACAGAATTTGTTTATTGCTTAAGCGTTTATTACGGGAGAAATGCATAGGTATATTTCTTTGTAGATTTTATAAATCTTTCATTTCTCTGTTTGCTGGAAGTCTTATATAAAGACTCAAAAATCTCAGTAACATTTTAAGAATGTCACACATGAATAGTGGTTACTTAAAAAATAATACTTGTCTTCAGTTACCAGTTTGATTCAGCTAAATGAAACAACAACAGATGCGGGTACGGGTATGAATGTGTATTAAGCCAACATAAGACCATCTAAAATGATGGAATTTTTGCAGTACTTATGATGGGCAACGTGGTTTTTAACCCTTGTAATAAAAATTTATTCACTCGAACGAAACAGCCCAGCAACACAACTTTAAAGGGGGTTGCTGACAAGATTCTATTTTTCCATCACATTGATTTCGTTAATGTCGTGGTATTTTTGGTGTGATGCCGAAACACCATTCGTGTACACCAGCCAGACCGCAGTACTAACATAACGTTTTATGCATAATCTTACTTTTATGGTTGGGTATTTGGGATGGATCACTTGGACTGCTTCACGATCCAAGCAGAATAAAATGTTTTGAATGAGTCGTAGAACAACTTTGGGCCGACGGTGTGAGGAGGGGAAGCCAAAGGAGAATGTGAATAATGAATAATTCTCACTTTGGTTTTATTAACTTTTTCTTTACAAACCAAGAAGGAATAAATAGTTGAATCAGTTAAGATATAAAGTGTAGTGAAACAGTGACAAACTTTTCTTTTAGCATTTGGTCTAAAAGCAGATAGACGGTTGGAGTGGAAATGTGTTTTTATATCTTGTTGTCGCCTGTTAAACTTCGTGATGCTCATGTTGCTTAATAAAACAGAGAGGGGCATAATGTGTTGATGATCTCACTCATGGCACCATTAGCGAAACAAAATACGACATAACAGCTTTTTGTGGGGATGTGTTGTGATTAAGCTCTGCTCGTAACCTCTTTCATGTCATGTCCACATTATGGACTTTCTGCTGCAGATTTTCATACTCAGGTGTCTTTGTTGGCAGGGATGTATTTGCTATTTTTTGAGCTGTCGAATCCTGACTAATCAACATAATTACATCGTTTCACATATTACTCCTCGTCGTACGACGATGTATGCCAGCTCTTTGGTAGAAATGACGGCTGGGTTGGGAACTCGCAAACATTCGACACTCCTGTTGTCGGTTAACCTGTTGATGTTCTGGCATGATGATAACTAGTTACTTATGTATACTTTGCGTATTTTTAGCTTTCATGAGAACATGTATGTTAGTCTAGTGGCTTGTTTTATCACAAGAAAAGATCTATTCATATAACGCTACTTATAGTCAGAAATGTGTGCTTTGCAAAATTGGGCAAAGCACAAGTGTTATCTGTATGCAGCTAAATTAATAACGGTTCAATTAGTCGTACGGGTATTATAGATGCTGTCCAAAAATACGCCGGATTTAGTGTCGTAGTGTTTCACGTGAAAAAACTTTTCACATTGTAGCAACTGGTGCTTATTATGTATTTTGAAATCGAAACTTGCATTTTCAAATTAGTGTCACGATATGCTTTTAGAATTTTTGTAGGCTTTCACTTCTTACTTACCTGTAATACAAGGCACGACTCAGGCATACATTTAGACAGTATGCATTTATGTAAATGATCTCTTAATCAAAGCCAGATGTACATTCATATACGTCTAATCATTGCTTATTACTACTTCGGTAAGTGTAATAGTAATGCATTTCCTTCAACATTTCAGATATCCTGGAACAACTACATCACCCCAAGCATTTAAGCATCGCTCAACCCTACGTTCAAACGGGACCAACAACACATTATTGTATTAGTACCTCAGGGGTTGTTAATCGTTGCCAGCACCAGACTTGTGATAACCCGACCGAACAGTCAGTTGATGTGTAAATTGTGAAGAAAATCGACAGTTTTGTAGAGAAAGTTCAGGAGAACGTACTGTATGATCCACACATGATACTCTAACTCGGGCATTTCCAAGCGTTATAGTGTCACTTGTAATTCTCAGCATCATAAAATTGTGTCAGGTGTCAACCCTACTGTCTCTATGGAACAGTCCTGGAAGTGACTGGGTTTGTCTACTTTGTTTCCGGTGGTGTACATGTTTTTGACACGTGTGACATATAGTGGAAAACCGCGTTTGCCAAGAAAAGAATAGGGAATCCAACAGGGTCCTTGTTACACAATAGTGGTGAATGTTCACGGCTACGAGTTGAAACGTCAAACTGCGTTTTGCCCTATATATCGGTGTTGGGAAAGTTGCTTTCTTCCAGAATTATTACATAGTATTTGATGCTCTCAAGGGAAGAAAGTAAAGGACACTCTATACTCCAGACTAATGTTCTGCGAATCTGATTGATTACCTATTTCACGCTTCTGTCGTGTTAGAAGAACTACGAAAGGAACGTTGCTGTGCGTGAACTTGTGGAGAAAGGCCAGAGTCGTCCAAAGCCACGCAGTCTAATGAAATGAAGCCATCTGAAGCCCGTTGTGAGCTGGCTAGAATAAAGGCATTTTAGAGGATTACGTATTTGAGCAACTACTGTCGTTACAGGAAGACACACACTTAATGGACTTAACACACTGGGCTTGGAATATCTAGCCTATAACTGACGAAAATACTCGTATTCTGAACATTACAGCATAGCAAACGTTGCAGAGGAGGGTGTAACAAGTGAAATATAAAGCCTTCAATTGTGTGCAACTCCACTGAAACACTTGAACCGGTATTCAACAGGCCAGACAAGAAAAATTATTGGATTATTTACTGCGTGAAAGTTCACCCACTATTGGAAACCGACATAATGGCACAGATTGTGGATACTCACGGTAAGAAAAACCAATCTGATCTTTGAGTAATAATTTTCATTGACACGCATGCATGTAACTATTTTTAGATTGGTTTACACTTTCCTTCTGGATCTCATAAATTACATATAAGTGACTTTATCATCGTTTTATCGTATAATTACCTCAATGAAGCGTGCAGTGGAGGAACACTTGATATTCGTGTTGAACTGGGGATTTATTATTATACGAAACTGTGGTATTTATTAAAGATAATAATTTCGTATGCATTACATATAATGAATACAACTATAGTTCTGCATGGAAATTTTTCGTTACAAGTTTGCACAACTCTTCAACTTATGTTCTGCCCAATTAATCTTAGGAGAACACGCATAAATGGCAAACTTCCTACATTTTCAGCCCCTATCACACGATTGGCACGTGTCGTATTGCATCAATGGAATTCGTTTACATGGTTAATCGAAAGCACCATGTAGGGCCTTCGTTTTTTACAGTTTGAACATTAGTTCCATCAAAAGTAGCACTTCGATTTAAAAATTGTCTTCTACGATTACTTTTTATACTCGGTACTCCATCCAACGGTTTTCGTAATTCTTTGCAGTTTCTCATGTCAGAAAGAAAGAAAACCAATTTTCTCCAATCCATTTAGAAGTGTGTCGTGTGTGTCAAAAATAGAGAAAGTAGAGTACATTTCCTGGACCTGAACACTGGAGGCACATTTATTCCACCACAGATGTACAACAATATTACATTGGCATGACCCGGGACAGTTTTTCGCTCCTTCGCGTCGAGTCTGCTCTTCTTTTTGTTAGTTCTCTTCTGCAGTGGTAAAGAATTCGAGTTTATGTTGGCTTTCTTCCATCTCACATTTTGTTGTCCGACTGAATAAACAAGTCCATCCACATCGTCTATAACACCACGAGGACAAAAAGTGAAAGTCACGAATGGAAAACAGTACTCAAAGGAAAAATGAACTTGACTGCACGCTATTATTTGACCACTTCTTCAGTTGTATCGCTTTATTCGTTCTATCCACCCCATAACTACTTTTTACTTCACTAAATGTGATTCAAATTACCCGTTTCATTGAGCTCGTGCAAATTATAATCACGATAATATTCATCAAAAAGCAATATTTTCTAGCAGCTTCATTTTTTCGAGATGGGCTTCATTTTGCTGGTCACACAGTATCACATCGTGTTCTCAAATCTTCCAACTCAGCTCTTCTTCAAATCTCAATTTCATCTTACAGCACGAGAACAATCTGATTAAACGGCTAATCGTTCGCAGTTCGGAATATATGGTAGTTATTCTTGAGCGAACCCTATGTTATTGTATTCTGCTCGTGAAATCAGTTTATCTCAAACTCTAACAAGTCGCCGATGTTGCGTTTTGCCAAGAATGAAAGTAAATACACTCACTCTCATTTTTGATATATTTCATAATCGTAAAGGATAACTTGTGAAGTGAATCGTCCGTTTTCTCTCATCCCAGAAGAAAATTGAGTTGACTTCATTGCTATGATGAAGAAATTGTCGTCATCATCATGTCGGAGGAATATAATAAAAAGCACGAGACAGGAAGAGCACAGGGGGAGAAAGAGAGGGTGGAAAATACTTGTCATAAAAATTCTTGCCGAATCCATCCCATATCTAGGAGTCTTATCCTTTTCTAAACTCTACAAGAGACTCTTTATTACCTCGTTCCATGTTTTACAACCGATCCTGAGTAAAAGCACGCTAGAAACGCGACTACACTCCAGCAAAGCTCCGCCAAAGTTCAGCCACAATTTACACAACTCGAGGGCATCATAATATGACTGTGTCATGTGTATAAAAAATATGGTGAAATAAAAAACGAACGAAATGAAAATGTAGTCAAAAGAGAAAGAAGAGCTCAACACATTCACGCAACAAAGGAATCAGTTACGCACGTCGTTCTAGAAAAGGTCCCGTTCTCGGTGAGGGTTTGCGACTTTTTTTTTTACTTTGTTTGCTCTACATTGCATCAGTGCTATAAACACGTTCATTTCATTTTTAGGCATAAAAAGGATGTTTACCCTCTCTGAACAATCTTTATATTTAAAACTATTGACAAAGGCTAAAGTTCAGAACTCATTTAACCTTCTGTACCGTCATTTTAGTACTGGAACGCGGAAGAATTTAAGGACCAAGTAATAAAGTTCACGCATAATGTTTCTGATACGCATTCAGAGTGAAATTGTACCTTCCACAAAAGCAGTGTAGAATTGTGTAAGCAATTTATTAATTTATTCATACAGTGTACTGCTTTCTGTTTCTCTGTCACCATTTCTTCCAGTAAATAATGGAGTGAGCATGTTTTCTGAATTCTTATCATGTTTCACTTTAATGTTTGTCCGCTCCTATACAGTAGAGAAACACATAACATGAATATTTAAATTGCGTATAATGCTTGTCCTCTAAGTTTCATGAGCTTGCTGTTTCGGTACGAAAGAGAATTAGGTTAAATCAGGTTTGAACTTTGAGTTGATGTTGGTTTACGCTTCGTTACATCCGAACTATCCAAAAAAAAGTAACATGTATTGAGATTAGTCGCACAGAAAATGTGCAGCATAAAATGAGAAAATGATGGTAAATACGATGTATACAACTGTACTAGTCCATTTAATCAACATACCGATGATAAGGTCAAATGTATTCTTTAGCAATCGTTTGATACTGACCTACAGATATCATATCTGCTATCTTAAAAAGTTTTACAGTTAGAGAGTGAATATGAAGTGAAACGTGTACTAGAGTCGTGGAACCACTGGCTGGATGTATGTATATGAAGGTGTAATCCAGAACTTGGACATTCAGCACACACACACACGTCCAATGGCATTTCACGAGTAAAAGATTCTTGCATGCTTTATATAAGGCATGCAGGTAATTTATATTTACAAAAGTTGACGACGGCAGTCCGAAAACATACATGCGATACGATATAATGTTATGAATCGTTTAAGGAAATATCGATCATGCATTTGAACTGCTTTCACCATGTAATATGCGATATTCCCTCGTGCATATAATATGTACTCCATGTTTTCATTCTCCAGTCTCCAGCATGCATGTTTGTCATAAAAACACGGTTCAAGTTTTTAATTGGTTTGCGCATGGGTTCGCAACAGTAACAATTTTATGAAGCCCCCAGTCCTAGTGACCAGACATTACTAATTTGCACGTCAAAAAGGGTTGAAGTGTCGTGAGTTTCGGTGTGCTATACGGGCTTCTGAAATTACTCATTGTTTTCTGTGAATATCTGACGGCACACTAGTTTGCAAACTGTGGATTTCGAAAGTGAAACGAGAACAGATTGTTATTATTAACTTTTCCCAGAACATTCGTGGTATTTTTAACCTTTTCCCTGACTCCGAATTAAAAGATGTACAATATTATAGACAATTTTCATAAATATTTCAACATCAAAAAAACATTCTAAAGTAGGTCGCTTCCATCCGATGGCTGCATTGTGAGAGTGTGCGTGTGAGTTTGTGTCACATTTGTTTGAGAATGAACGGCTGCCTTCCTGCCGACTGTGATCTACCAACAATGCTGAAACGAAACTCTTACCAGATTGCTGTCGCGGATGGTCCAATTTTGGCTGGGCCGCTGGGAAAGAAGGATGGCGAAATGTTTGTGAAGCCTAACGTGAAAGACGTGTTTAGTGTCTCTAATACTGGAGGCACAAGTATAAAACGGAGCACTAATGCCGGGGGGAGCATCATCACGCTGGTAGCTTCTGTTGATGATAAATTAAATGCTCCACTATCGAAGACCACGATGGTCCGAGCTCAAACAAATAGTCTAACGAGAAATGACGTTAAGCGAATCCTGCATCAACAACAGAGTCAAAGGCAATCGAGGTCTGGAGAGAAACCAGTGACTCCACTCATATACATTGACACGAAGGCATTCAAGCGCTCGAAAAAAGGTCATTTTTCATCATTTCACATTACAAATGATATATCATTAATTCCACTGGAAGTCCATGGATCATTAGGCATTTTCTCTATTTGAAAGGTGGATTTATGTTTGCTCCTCATATTTTCCTTTCATCTAGTCTCACACAACGATAGGAAGCAATGCTAATGATCCTTATGAAAGCTACTGTTGTGCACTGCATTGTCATTCTGTTCAGTGCTGTCTGGTTGGAGTTGAGTGCATAAATGTGTTTTGTAAATGTTTGTTAAAGATGTACTAAAAGACTTCTGGTGCGTATCCATGAACTCTAGTTTTCCCGTTAAAGACATGAGAGTTGATGGTTCGTAGGTGGAAGATAATGATGACAAATATGCCGTTTACGGTTGTATTTGAAACAGCGTCATCGTTTACGTGAGAAGTCAATGTGCTTCACGAACGTTAAATCATTTCACTGCTTCTCTCAATGAAGGATATAATACCAAGCTTTAGGATTATTTTGCTGACAACCGTTTCCTAAGATTAGAGTTCTGCAGGAAAATTAAGCAGCGTACACTAATGAAGTGGAGGGCTGTGTACAGAATTTTGGGCTTGCGTGCTTTAAATGGCCTTTAGACACGAGAACACAAAAAGCACAGCTAGAAAACATCAGCAGAGCATCTATACTGTACAAAATATTATTAAGTTATCCCTTTTGTGATGTGTTTTGTGCATTACTACATCTCAACTTGTCACTCATTTACGTAAAAACGAGCTTTACGTTACGCATGCATCATGTATGAAATGCACGGAGCATATAATCGAGCATTCATGTCAATATTCATAAGAAATGGAATTGCTTTACTAACTATTAGAAATTCACTGGAGAATTTTAATAAATTCATGCATGTATTTACTTTTAACAAAAGTATACAATGCGTTCATAATACAATATGCGCATAAAATACTCTCTTATAAGTACGTCTGTCACGTTTTGTCCTTCCATTAATGTGTATTGAGATTTACTTTGATGAGTGCATGCATCATGTCTCATATACCACAAATAGCGGCTGATGTGCACACATACAATGCTTATCACTCGTAATGAGTCTACAGAAAATGACATCAGTGTCAGTCATTCAGTCACACAGCTAAAGCAGCAGCAGCAGATGTTGTCATCAGCTATAAAAGTGTTTACTTCTCATTCTCATGCTAACTGCTACTCTGTCTTTGCATTTTCAACGCAAAAAAATTATGTATCTGCTTGCGTACCTCGAATTACTGTCCATGAGTCATTCTACGGTGTAGCACTCATTGTATTATACGCTAAATGAGTGAAGAGACCATACACAAATGAACACTTGAGTGGCTTGAAAGAAAATCTGTAATTTTATATTCTGTATCTTATATTGTATTGTCTTGAGGCTGCTGTCTCTACCACCAAATTTCCACAGCCTTGTACTTGAGAAACTCGCAATTGTGTTACTTGTATTGGCAATGTGCGGTGAGATCAGATTGTGAAAACCTGTTCGCATTGAGTAACCTGCAGATTCTCACGATCATGTAACCCATTTTATGCTCTTTTGTTCATTGAGTTCCTGGACGCGGCTTGTTAAGTTGATCCAATCTGTGTGTGCACGTGTGAGCAAAGTTATCTCCGCAAAACCAGGGAGGATTGATTAATTCAATTCCGCCAGTTTATCAACTTGTTCAACTCTGCAGGACAATACAGAGCACTTTGTTGTCGCACTTGTCCATTCAGATATATTTGAGCAGGTTTTTAAAATTTTGGTCAATTGAAGCGTGTGACACGAATTAAGTTACAAGCAACAAGTGAACATTACTCACTTATCGCGATGGACGTCAAACGATTTAAGTTGGCTTTGACCAGATCAGGTACACTTTCCTTAAACAAGCTCATGCCATTTTGTCGGATTGTATAATATGTATGCATATATTATATATACCTGTTACTGGTTAGAAAGTCTTCTTAAAACTGAGAAATTGCATTACATACATAATATATTATTGTAAGTATGATCCTTTCCTTTAATAAATATAGTACATATAAAGCGAAACACATACAAAAAGGATTAGGATTAACATAAGCATCTCCTTATGAGGACTGCTTGGTGTGAACCACAACGGAAGCCATGGCCATAACCACTTCGTGATGATGTGGCTGTTTAAGCTATTCTCGTGGAAAGTCAAGTATTTTCTCCTTTCAGCCCTGTATAGAGAGCATCCTCGAAGATTTCTTTGCTGTCACGCATAGTAGATTGGTATTGTGGCTCGTTCGTGTACAAAATGGAATGAGATCTTATCATAAAATACCCTACAAGTTTAGTAAGGAAAACGAAAGTGCAATAGCTATTCTTCGAGTTTTGTAAGCGGTTCGTGCATGCTGAAATGCACAGACCATAAAATGTCGGGAACGTACCTAAAAACTTCATTTTCTATGTGGTGGTATGAATACGTTTAGGATGTAGCAACTCATTCCTTTCCCCTGATGAAAGTTTCCTTGCACCGCAGACGAAAAGCCCACATTGACTTTTATTGATTAATCCACGCAAGAAACCAATGCCAAACGGAGGAGAAAGGGAGACAGACACGGACAAGGAAGTTTTGTTCCTTCATCTGTAAAGAGGGAAAGAGAAAGTGAAAATTGAGCAGACAGGAAGTACGCTTTATTAGTCCTTTCTCTGAGCTGCAAGCCGACTGCACCAGCAGACTATAGTACAGCGATGCCATTTCCCTGTTTGACATGACAGATTGGTGATTTTTATGTAAATGTGTAATTCTCCATCTAACTCCATTAGGCACTAGCACAACGATGCCTGTCGTATCGGCTTACCCATTTCGACCTCCCTGCCTGAGTCGCTCATCATTCTTCTCATCAATATTAACCGGTCTTGTTTACCATAGTTTATTCTAACGCGTTCATACAATGGCTTGTGGTTATTGTGCACAGCAATGGAATGTCAGACTGTATAATTAAATCACTGGAAGCAACCTTTTGTTAGGGTAGCCGGAAGAAAGTGAAACCAGTGGACCATGAGCATCCAGCACTGATACCTATGTTTGCAGACTATCTCTTCATTTAGCAGACTGGTTGTAGCCTTTCTCTGTATACTTTCACCTATTCCAGCCAGAATGAAATAACACCACATATTATCTTGTTGTTTCCATTCTGTTTTCTGGCCCACCCAATGTTTTGACCTGCCAGCTGTCTTGTTGGCCTATGTTTGCTGAGACGCGAAACCGGGTTATGCGCATAATATTTGAATAATTTTCTTGAATAATACATGCTCGGACGACATCATGCACTTTAGTTGTATAAACTGTCTGAGAGCTTGGTGCCGCCGCCGATTTGACTTACTTTTGTTATGATATTCGCAATATAAAGGGAATGTGTTTTATGAACTCCCATTTCATGAATAAAAACCATATCAGACTCTCCATCATGCGAACTATAAAACCGAGGCAAAATAAAGGCTAGACGTTCGTGTAGTATGAGGTACGATTTTCGGTGCTACTTCCAGAGAGACCAAGAAAAGAAACACGAAAGGCGGAAACCGGAAAGATTGCATTGGCTTACACGCATTCCATGCTTTCACTAGCACTAGCAGCAGTAAGGCAAACCTAATTCTCCAAATTCATTGTAGACATCATGAGCGCGAGAAGGTAGTGTTGTACTGTGCATAGTTACCCTATTAGTCCGGTTGGTGGATGCATACCGGATTCGTTGGATTCACGGGGTTGTTGAGAATTTTGAGATGAACTTATCGATTTTATGCAGAGCACTTTATAAAAAAGGCTAAAAAGACGTTACACGATGAAAAGATATACTTTGTACATTTGGTAGTGTAATATATTTCTCGCAGTATCGTCCTCCTGTTTCACTTCATGTAAATCCTTGAAAACACTTTTCTCCAGTTCACCCAGTTCAAGTTGCATAATATATCTGCACACATATTTCTCCTCGTCTTTGAAACGAGCGGCGAGCCGTTGACTTTGACTTATTTAATGTTCTCCAAAAAAATTGGAAGCAGCTTCACTTGCAGCTGTTCCAACTGTCCTCCGTCGTTGTGAGTAATGTTGGCATTCCCATGAATAATCTGCGCTATACAAACCTCTGTTAACCCCCGTGTGCAAAGACAACCATGGTACATAGTTAAATGCAAGCTACTTTTGTGGAGAAATGCAGCGTGGATAAAAATATGCATGACTGAGTCATGATGCCTCTTTCTTATTGCTAACAACTAAGTTAACACAGAAATGTGAAGGAATGTGATATGGCTCGTTATGAGTTCCATATACGATACGACGGTTTTTGTGTGTGTTGTGCCTAAAATGATTACTTTCTGTCTGCTCCACAGAGATTCTCGCCAACTCGAAGAACATAATGGATGTTTTGGAAAGTCTAAATCAAGATGGATCTCATCTGTGGAAAGTTCGCTCAGCCTCGAAATGGTTTCGACGAAAGTTCCTCTTGGATATTAATGAAATGGCTATGAGATACGAGTCCCCATCCAAAGCAACATGTTTCCAGAAGCCAAAGAAAAATAGTGAGTGCTCCCACCTCTGTCATTTGTCTGTGTCTTTCTCGTCTTGTAGATTGCTTTGAATAATTTGCATATTCTGTTGCTTTCTTCTCACAGAACTAGCGTTAAGTTCCATGATTTCTTGAACCGTTCTTCTGATTAAATGGAAACAAATAAAAAGTCTGAAAAATGTTCAATTTAAATTGTTAGAGCTCTGATTTATACCAAATTAAAATCACGACGGTATGGATAAAGATCGAGCTGGATGGAAAAGCAATATTACTGTAAATTACGATTGCGCTGAGTGGATATTTTGCAAACAAGTTATCCTCAATTTTTTTCCTTTGTGTAGTTGACTTGAGTGAAATCCAAGAAGTTCGTCGAGGCTGGCAAACGGATACTTTCAACAAGGTTGAGGCTTCTGAAGCAAAGAGAAGATCGAAGAGGGCAAATTACAAGTCAAATATTGATGAGAAAGCATGTTTTTCCATTATCTACGGCCCAAGGAACGACACATGGGATTTGATTGCACCAAATGTTGACACAGCAGAGAAATGGGTGAGTATATACTCTGTTTCTGTAATTGCTTTGAAAAATTTCGGACCAAGTAGAATTTTTTGCTCAGAATTTTGTACTCTTCCAACCAACATTTCAATTTTGTGTTTGACATTCTGCGAACCGGCCACTGGACTGAAATGAAGTTGGAATTGTAATCTCTAAGCACTCCGCAGTTTCCCCACATTTTTTTCACGGTGTCTCGTGTAAATAGATGCTTCCCTTAATTATTAGTGGCATACTTCGTAGAGTAGTAAAGTCAGACTAATGAGCCAAAAACCAACACTTTCACTTACTTTACGGGTTTTCCATTTCGATAAGAGTACCTCGTTTGTGTGTCTACTTAGTATGTCGTTTTTTGCTTATTTGCTTCCGTCTGGTTATAACTTCAACGATAATTGCTTCCAGACACATTGCAATGTATATTGTTTGTTATAAAAGGAACATTTCCATTTGGAGATGAGCCACGAGTTATCTGCTAGGAAGGAAGACATATTCGACCATTAGAGCATTGTGAGAGGGGCTGCTGTGCAGATAAAGGTGTGCTGGAGTGCAGACTGTAGTGAACTTTTCGTAATCTGCAAATGGAGTTGAATGAATTTGGTATTCCCACTAGAACTGGCGCTAGGAAATGATATGTGCATACATGTACTACCTCCCATTTGATACCACTGCTTTTCCTGTACATTTTATGACTCCTTTCTCCAGCTCACCAGGAGGATTCATGTCATGTCAGCTTTTCTTTTTTATAGGTAATTGTTCCTCTGAAATTTTCTCTCATTTGTACGTAGATATATGAGCCGACGGATTAGAATGCCCCAAGTATATCATTACGATAGGAGGTCGTCGACAGCTCAACCATAAAACTCTGCAAAGCGAAAGCTAACAGATAGATAAGCGTTATTATTATTATCGCACCCATAAGTACAGATTTTTCTGGAACAACTTTCTTTTTTTTTGCCGAGATTGAGTAAATAGGAACAACTTTCACAGTAAAATGTTTTGGTTTTTTTTGTAGTAGAACACCCCAGCCGTATTTTTTGACATCAAACGCGTACCCTACTAGTATGCATCACACAGTCAGGACTTGAAAGTACTTTCAACTTTCTCCTTACATGGCATGCGTATTCCCACGAGAGGGTACGGTACAAAGAAACAAAGAAATATGTAACATTTGATGAGACTGGAAAGACCCTCTAAGAGCGCGAACGCAGCAAACATTATTAAGTTGAACTTTTCCATCCCCCACACTTTCCTTCCACTCACACACCGACAAGAAACAAGTCAAAGGAAAGTCGTTGCGAACAATAATGATGGTCTAAAAGTTTTGGAAAACTGGAAAGTGTAGAGAAAGATTTTTTCGGGAGAAATGGCAGAGTGCACTGCTTTGCATTACGGCATTCATTTCTCACCCAGCCATGCATATTATGAGTTGCCAGGAAAAACGAGGTTTCCTCTCTGCTCATACGACACACTAGGCAAAGAAAGTGTGGGAGAATGGAGTAAAGCGGAAAATAATGATACCATATTCTTTTTCATATGAATAATAGTTCATCCAACCATGTAAATAGTTTGTCGTTCAGACCTGGTTTCAAAACTTTGTACTGAATTCCGTCAGATTGAATGGAACCTACTAAAAAGCCTTAAATTCTCTCGATCTTGTGGGTATGGGTGAGGGAAACGTAGTTTATGAAACCACTAATACACGATGAGGTAAATACGCCGTTCTTTACCTTTGCGTTTAGTGTCTCGCATATTACTTTCCCTTGTTTCGTGGAGGCAATCTCTTACTTATTATTCCTTGGAAGGAAAACGTTACCTATTCAAATGTAATGAAAAGTGGCATATTAAAGTTTACATCTCGACGTTCCTGAATTTACCATCAGTCTCCTATTGGGAAGCATGGAAAACGCGTACAACAGCAGCAGTATTTCCAAGGTTTAAATAGGTTTAACAATAAATGCATAGGTTGTACATTCTATATAGTGAGATGAGATGCATAGAATGGATATGCGTTTGGTTGTGAGTGACATGAATATTTCATGTGAATTTTTCCGTTGATTCCTTTGGAATATTGTTTTCTCTCTATCTTTGCATCAGGTTCGTGCGCTCCAGCATTTGGTATCTCTGTACAAATCCCAAGATGAGCAGCAGAGCTATGAGAGATGGTTACGGAAACAGTTCAATTCAGCGGATGTGGATAAGAACAAGTGCCTGAGTTTCCCGGAGACGGTGAAACTCTTGAAAAACCTTAACATTCAAATGGACGAGGACGAGGCAAAGAAACGGTTCTCCGAAGCGAATACCAGGAAGTCTACAGGCAGTGGGAAGAATCCCCCAACTGAAGTATTGGACGAAGAGGAGTTTGTAGGGTTCTACTTCAAACTTTTACAGCGACCCGAAATTGAGGAACTCTTCAAAGCGTAAGCTCTCTTTAAACTTGAGTGCAGCATACAGTTGCCTTTTTGAAGAGAAAACTTTTCAATATGTCCGACGTATGTGATGTGAATGATGAGTAGATTCGAGGAGAAAAACATGACAGGCTATTTTTGCAATATTAAGATTCTTCATCACGCACACACTCTGCAACTTTGAAACTAATAATGCATTTTAACCGTTTGACAGGAAGAATATGAGCTGTCACTTTTCTAGCAATATTTAAAATCTTCGAATAGCGTGAACAATTTAACAATGTAAGACACTTATCCAGACTACATCGTCAAGCTGGTTTACAAGATAAACTTCTTCCTGAAACGTCTGCCATGTTAGAGATGTAATTGACTCCTCAATGCAGTCGGATCGAGGTGAACATTATTAAGCAATTTATTATGAAAAGGTCATCTCTCGAAGAAAGCATTAGCCTGAATAGCTTAGTCCGACATCTGCAGTGCCGTATTGTGACAAGGTTGAGAAGTCACGGGTAAAAGTATGTAAAATGGGCACTGCTCAAATAATAAGACACGCCAAGTCCGTCGTCGTTTGGTCATCTTGATGTTGCATAATACTCCCTGTCAATGATGATTCCATTACAGTCGAAAGTCACGCGGACTTTTTTGTTGGCAACTCTCGACAGAGGATGTGCTTGACTCGATGAAAATTGGAGTGCAACAAGAAAACTATTTAATTTTGGATTGTATTTTGCACACTACTCACTCTAAGTCTAAGCACTGGATGAGAATGGAATACAGGCCTTGTCCGTGTCAAACAAGCAGTTTAGCTAGACTTTCACTTTCGTGCTTAGGAAACAAGTGGTCTGCTTGAGATTTAGACGATGAGCTCAATGATTCTTCATGTGAGTCAAGTGAACTGTTTGGGCACAATGCCAAATTGGTCTTGGAAGCCTCCCATCACCTCTCCCGTAGACAATTTCATGCTTCTTGGCGTTCCATCTCACTTTCTCTACTCCTCACCAGTCTGGCGTACACACATGTATGCAGGGATGAGAGGTTTCGTGTTTGAGAGTGAAAGTTTAGCGGTTAAACTGCACAGTTCCATTTTGTTTCACGTAAATTTCCCATAAATAAACTTTCCCCGTATTACATGCTCGATATCTGCTATAATGAGATGAATCCAGAGGCTTGTTCTTGTGCTGTGTAGAATGCAGCTTAGCAAAACACCACAAGAGCAAGAGTCTAAAAGTAATAGGGAACAAAATAGAATTTTAAGAATTCAATCCACTTTGTTGCCCGACTCGCTGTCCAATGTCCACCTCTTGCACTGCATTATTAATGCGATGTGGAAAGGTACAAGGAAAGGAGTTTTTTTTTAGAGAAGAGCGACGATGTCATGTAAAACATTTATTTCTACTTTTCCTTTTACATCGACGTAACAATGTCAAAGCCTCAATGGAGAAAGATTGCTTCTCCATCCAAATCTTCTTAAACAACCAATGATCCCATACAAAGGACGCCAAGCAAACCCAAATGAAGCCAGAGTATATGCAATGCAAGGTGCGGTTTTTCCATGGAAAAAGTCACTTTTGACTTTTTCCATGGAAAAATGAAAATGGAAATGGTAAAAGTGTAAAAAGTCGTACTTTTTACGGGCTGGACTAAAAC
>JAHZMW010003905.1:0-12384 GCA_027743745.1 Alloscopus bannaensis
CTTATATACTAACACTCTGAGCAATATAAGTAGCTATTTTTCAGGTCGTTAGTTCGTTAATTACGATGTCTGAGAAACGTCGTGTGGACGTTTGATGATTTCCGTCGGGCAGTTTTCAAACAATTCTCTCCAACAACATGGAATCAAATTAAACAACTGTTTCTTGAGAGAGGATCCATTAATATTTATACAAAAAAAAGTTTGGTTTCTTTACACTAAATATTGGCTCCACAGTTTTAGAATGTGAGCACACAACTAGCGATCAGATATTCGCTCAAGCTGCAATCGAAGTTAGAATTTTATGGGTAAACAGCGAATTCTTAAACTGTTGTCGGGATTTGATATCTCAGCACATTTGAAATAAAATTTCATCTAGCTTCCGCACAGCTAAGCTGTTTGTGAGAGCCTTCGATTTGCCTATTTTGCATTTTAATTGACAATTATCTAAGAGTGGAAAAAACGCTATCGAATTCACTTTCATCAATGAAGAAGAACTGCAGAAGAACTGACAGTGGAGAGTGTAAAACATTGAAATGCATTTTGAATATAATTTAAATTCAGCGTTCGCTATTTCAGCTTCTCGATTTTTGATTTACTACCCTGCGGAAATAGGACAGAAATACTAGATTTATGTATATAGTGGCAGCGGTTCTTCAGAGTTACAATACAGATATAAGTTGAGTTATACTTTGCTTATAGATTTTAGTTTTACGTAGTCATCGAATCAGGAAGGATGTGGAAATCGTCCACGATCGTGCAGACGACGTGGGCGGACATAGACTGAATATTATGCTGAATTCAAAATTCAGGAGACGAGGTTAAGACTGATGGAAAAGTATGCAGGATTACCCCCATCGAATCCTAAAAGGTATCGTCGGTATCGAGCGTTTATAGAGTTACTGTATAAGGAGTAAATCCTTGGGATAGTGTTTCTCTCTGTGTGTGAGAGAAAACGACTGTATTTGGAAATCCTCTTTTCTTTATACCTTTCGATTCAAGTAGTATTAGCATTGAGCACACACATGTACTCTTGAATTCAAAGGAAGCATTTATTAAGCTGGTTTAATGTGATGGTGGAATTTTAAGATGGAATCATGCGAATGATTCTGAATTAAATAAAGGCTCTCTCATGTTCATCGTCTCAGGAATTGCTAGACATTCCAGCACTTCCCTTTTCCTCATGAGCAAACGAACGAGTTCAAAGCGATATACGTAGGTATTTTATACAGCCAATGAGGTCACACCGAATATATCCTTCTGAAAGATGATTTAGTAGATCAAAATGAATCATGTGTATTTATAAGGATTGCCTCACACGTTCCTAGACGTGATATGATCTCTCTCGGAATAAACCTTGCACTTAGTTCAATTCCAAAATGCTCACCGAAATTGGGACTCGACTAGTATTTGCTTTATGTTTTATGTGATTTAGTTAGTTTTTGGGTTGGGGAAAACCTACGTACCCCGTTACATGATGAAGAAGTGGGCAATATTGAAAACCAGCGCGCATTGTGAAGTCAAACCAAGCAGTTAGTAGCTTGGAACGTGTACACTAATGTAGAAGTGTAAAATGAAAGTAACGGTAGTATATATGGTCCATAATATCTGGCTCTTTCTACTTTGTTGTAATAAAAACCACACATCTTGCAAGAGAAAAGAAATACCAGAGTTCCATTTCAGATGACACATGCTCGTATAATTTTTAGTGACATTTTTATGAAATTCTCCGTATTCGATTCATAAGAAGAGGTATGAATATCAAGAGGAAACCGTTACCTTATAGGGTATGCACGTTGATCTACCAGGCCTTTCTTTAGGAAATCCTTCATTGGCCAACTTTTATTTACTAGCTTGATCAGTCATAAAGTTACGTTTTTCGTCGCTCTCTCCCTCTCCGTCTCTCTCGCTGTGTGCACAGAACAGATTATTTTTGGTGCAAATATTATATATGCTACACGATATGATATTTCATGCGTATGAAAGAGAGAAGGTAGAACGATCTCACGACGAAGAGAGAGAGAGAAAGTGGTAGAAGAATGGAAATGGAAAGAGAAAAGAAATCCCATCACAAGAAAACTTGTTACATTACATTAGATGTCCTTTTTTATATGTCGCTTTTAAATCAGAGCTGTTTCTCTCCTTCATCTGTAAAAGGCGAGCTCTCATATCCGAGTTTCTTTTCCTCCTTTGCTCTATACATATGTTACGTATAGAACTGTCAGGTGAGATAATAAGAAGAGCGAGAAAGTAATCAGACTCTTCGTTTGTCAGGCAGCCATCTGGGATAGGATCAGAGCTAGGGGGAAAGTTGTATATTTACGAATCTCTGGAGAGAACACTTTTTCGCATTCTTTCAAACTATTCCCATAGGTAAATTGAACAGAGAGAAAAAGAGAGAGAAATGAGATCAGTAGAAAAACTTGTGCATTACCTATACAGCAGTTCAATAGTTTGAGGAAAAGTGTGCCTGACCGTAATATGAAATACCACTAGTTTTTCTGGTTGTTGGGAGAGCAAAAAGTTCCAATCTGTGGTTTGCTTGTGTCTGTCGTCTGCCTCAGTCTTTCATAGAATTGTTGTGTGTCTGTGTAGGAACGACGAATTGTTCATGTGGCAGCAGACTTGAAGCTCTTCTCTAGAATTTAAATTCCTACTAGACCAAGTGAAGACATTACAGGGGAAAGCAGCTGATGCCCTGGTTGTAGTGACGTTGCTGGCACGCGGATGACACTGTGCAAAATAGTCTTGAACTTGATATTCATTATTCGACTCTGTGTTAGCATTCCCACGTAAAACAAGAGGAGTTTCTTGTTTCAATTTTTATCTTCAAACATCTCTTTCTCTCCCGTGTATTCCGTATATTATGACGAGTTGATAAAATAAAAATATTTCAAGAGGGAAATGTCACAGGAGTACAGGAGGAGATGCGAATTAAAATAAAAGGTTTTATAGATATTCTTCAATCTATTTTTATAAGCCTTGCACAGACATTGCTAGATGAACGCATTCTTAGACGTATAGAGGTTTGGTCCTATAATCTCGAACATTTTGTCTAAAGATTTCCCCTGCCTTCTCCCTTTATCTTTGGAGTTTTCGTGCACTTTCTCTTTTCTCCGTCCTTTTATGAATTCGCTATCATCCGCACCCTTATTTGCTCGCTTGTCTTGCTCTGTTAACGCATTTTTCACACTTCCCTGATCATTTGACGAGGGTGTTGTGAGCTTTAGAGTTTTTCTATTATCCGTGTGTGTGTGTGTGTCGAGCTCATTTTTTTAACCGGTTTGAAAGAAAGGCCCTTTTCTCTCCACCACATAGTTGCGCACACTTTGCGAGGAAGATTTTATTTCACCTTCTAGCCTTCTGGGCGCGTTTTTCGTTAAATATGTATGGGTGTTTTCAGTCAACGAGGGAGAGTGTTCTCTTACCAAACTACCGCGTCCTCCTAAATTACATCAGGCTGACTGACTTCAAATGAGAGGGTGACGGTGTACTGAGGTACATGTAAAGAGGCGCACCCATCAAATAGATTTGGAATTCGACGGGTACTTGGTGGTACGATGTCTTCCCACACGTCTCAAAAAATCAGAGTAACGTTCATGAATATAGCTCCCTTTCATTTATGAGGGAGCGACAGCGGAGTGTGAGTAGCCTACATTACAAATCACACGCGTCACTTCGACTTACCGTTGAGGTTTCTCTCGTAGCGCTGACATTTCGCTCACTTGGATTGGATCTCTCTTGGAATGGAGCGTTTGGGACTGTGGAATACAATGCAGCACTTACTCAACCCAGCCCAACCTAAGGTGCTCTTGGGAGACTCATAATGAAATGGCTAGGCCATAAGAAAAACTCGTTCACATTCCATTTTCACAACAAAGTTCTTGTGTACTACGCACTCACAATGGGGAGAAAGTGGAGGGAACGGATGCTGTTCATCGCAATTTATGTACATTGCGAGTCAGCAGTCAACTTTGAAATGATTTTCTCCACTCTTTCTCCCTCGCAAACTCGGAATCTTATCAGTCACTTGGTCATAATTCACAGCTCATATAATTCTGCCAGACTATGATCTGCGAAGCGAAAAAAACTGTAAACGTACCTGGAGCCGGAAAATCTATCACCAAATCTGTCAATCATGACTCGTGATGATGCTGCGCACGCTTTTCGTCTGGCTTCCTCACTCACAATTCATTTGATTGATGGAGAGTTGTCGGGCGCGGAACGATAATGCATTAATAGTTTGACGGATGCATTTAAATTTGATTAGACTTTTGAGACTGGAGAAGACTTACTCAGCGTTATTATTATTATTATTATTATTATTATTATTATTACTCCAAAATATTACAAAAAAATAATCTAAATCCTATTAATTGCGCTGAATGATAGTAACTCTCAACTTCTTGCATTCTTTCTTTCAAGGCTATTCTAAACGAGTATAGAAGGAAATATACTCCTTATTCTGATAAGAGGCCCTATCCCTTTGAGAACTCAATTTATGTACTGAATAAAGACGGAATGGCTGCGCCAATGAAATATCATTGAATTCTTTTGAATACACAATGTCTACATCGTTATAACTAAAGCTTCCACGGTCTCACAAGCAAGCAACATCTGTTGAGTGCATCAAGGCAAAGTTATTACCCAAAACATGCATTAAGATCATTAATTTTACCTGGGAACAGAGAAACTCTGTCATGGCGGGAGGTGGACAGTAATTCATTCATGCGTATAGGGGTAAATGCTGGTTCAGCCGAGTTAAAAACAAGTGAAGATAAGTTTTAGTGCGGTTTCTTTCTCCTAATGCAGCCCAGCTTTCCTCCCTCTCACCATCCTCGCCTTCTCGCTGTCCTTATTCTGAAGTAAATATTCGGACCGTTTGGCTCTCACCAGGAATTTCACCTACATTATTGTCTCTCTCTCTCGCTCTCTGGATGTGGAAGAATACATGTGTTTTGGTTGAAACCACTTGCTTCTCCTTCGTTCTCCTTGGCGCCGTGTGCATTGAAGCGAGCACATCTCATGCAGTAAAATGCCGGTGAAGTCGCAACGAAACATGACACTCTGTGTACTCTCCACTTGAAGGCGGGGCGGAAGCTATTTTTGTTTCTTTTGTTTATTATATTTGGGACAGAATTAGTGTGTACTATGGAGTCCGTGAGAATGATACAAGTGTTCCATAATCAGAATGCAGTAGTCGCGCACACCACAACGATCTGTAATGCATACAAAAAAAACTTTCTCTTTAGCCAAGTTGATATTATGTCCGCAAAGGGATACTTTTCCGTACAAGTTTGCTTATGCACGAGATTGTTTTCTTTTATTCTTCCTACGTCCATATTTACAATTTACCAGGGAAGGAGGAAAAGCGAAATCTTTCTTGAAACACCCTTGGAAGTAGTTAGGCTGCTGCTGCTCCGCTGGCTTCCTGCAAACAACGCGATATTTTTTGTGGTTGTTTTTGCCATTATATTCGTTATTTATTTATATGGACGCTCAATACATTTCTCAGCTTTGCGACGTTTTCGAGTGGGAAAGGGCACAGCAAACCCAGCAACCATTGGTGAAGGCGGTTAAATTGGTCTTCACTACGTTTCCTTCTGTAGTCCGTTGAATGGAATTTTGTGTGTTTTTGAGACACGGAGAAAGTAAGCAAAAGAGGGGGAAATTGGTGCACACTATTTTTGCTGGAAGACCAGCATTTCATACTATAATAAAACAGAAAACTTAAATTTCTTCAATGTGCTCCAATCCTTCTTTGTTGACTTCTGCCGAGTTCCTTGCTGCTGCAGTCGTCTTGTGTGGCTGGGACAAAGAGGAATAGGAAGCACAGATGCATTTGGAGAGGTTAGATTCAGAGAGCAGGAGATGACGGCGGTGGAGGATTTCCAAAGGTACACAGAGTGCATGTTAAAAAGGGGAGAGCTACACACAAGATGAAGCTATTACCATTACTTTCTCCTCTTCTTTACTGACTACACTGACTGTGCTTAGTTCCCTTGTAAAGGGCCAAGTTTTTATATGCAGCATAAATATAAGTACTTGCACACATTCACATTGTTTTGCCACCGTTGCCGGCTTCTTATTGCAGCTGCTTCTAAAAGAGGCATCTATTATAAGCGTCCTGCAAATTCATGTCACTCAATGAAAAAAGCTAATACAATAGAAGCTCACTTCTCCTGGTGATACCTAAGACACGTTTAGAGAATGGAGAAAGAAGAGAGTGCAATCTGGGGTAGATGAATACGAGATGGAAAAGCTGGAAGATGATTTTCAGGAGAAGCCGCAAAACTAAAAGGGATGGTTTCAGCCGAGTCAGACAAGAATGATGAAAGTAGAAAGAAAAAGTGTTATGCTTCTTTTTCGTCTTCGCTGAATATAATACAATTTAATGTTCACGCAGCAGAGATATCTCTCTCGTCCAAAAAAAGGAAGACGCGGAGCGTTTCAGAAAGCAAGTGGCGGAAATTGGTGAAGCGATTTGTTCATAACAATTCCAACGTTCCCTTTACTTCGTTTCCCCATTTATCTACACAAAGGCATATAATGGGTTCAAACACGTACCACTCTACGTGTGTCTTGCATATCATGTAAAATTACCTAACTACAGAAATTTATTCATCTCCGTGCGTGTAGTAGAGTTTAGTCGAAAAGTAAAAGGAAACGAATAAGTGAAGATGTGTACATAACTGATAAATCCAAGTGCGAAGGTGGACATGCTTAGATTTTGTAAAATGATACACTTTTTCTTTCATTGTGACGAATCCTTCCCTGTAGTAAAGGGGCTGCTCTCTTTTTGTGTGTATTATGCAGGAGCTGAGTCATAGGTTGAACCGGTTAAAGGAACAAGTTCACGAGTTGCATCGAGAAATCAATCAAAGGTAAGTTTGTCTAAATTACTCATATCTAGCGCAATTACATGATGAATCAAGTGATGTACCTGTGTGCTAACGATTAGTTACAATTACAATCAAACCATATTTGTTTTGCTCCACCAGTCAAGTCCTTCAAACACATTTATTCATGTTTCCTTACACGTTTCCCTTATATAGTACATGATATGTAATTGGAGATTCATCACATCATTCATGCATCATATTACAGAAACGATAATGTTCTTTTCGTCCGACTTTGCAGCAGGCGAGGCACTTCCTACATTCCTCGAACAGACGCTGCACTCCGGGAAGGACTTTTGCTCGAAGAGCAACTCAGTCGACGCTACGTGGAAATGGAGCAGCTGAAGAAAGTGTTTGAGATGCAGTGGAATGAGCAGATGAGACACGTTCGCGAGAAGCAGGATGTCTTTCAATCTCAGGTAAGTGGCTCAAGGCATAAAAAAGTGTGGGCTGTTTTTACAACCATAAGATACCATGAATAAAGGCTGAGAGAGGTGGAGGTGAAAGGAGGAGGCTAGTCTAGCTGTTCAAATATGAAATACACACATTTATGTAGACGTGTGTGTGCGAGTTCACGTATTCTTTTCCGTCAGACTTTTTCCTTCCGTCCCTTGATTCTGGACACACTCACGTAGTCTGCTCAAACACAATGAGGTGGAATCCTTCTTAGGGAATAGGTGGAGAAAAAAAAAGTTCGTTCGACCATCCGCTAACTTGTCGTTGTAAATCTTGACATGGCCAATCTCATGTTTTTACTCCATTTTTATGTCCTTTCGCTATAAAACTAATGAAAGTGAGGCACAATCACACACGAGTTGAACTTTTCCATCCTGGTGAACTTTTTGTTCTAGGGTGAAAAGACGTCTCTGTAATGCGATTCCAGATTGTAGATTTTTTCTTCCGCATTTCTGCTTCCCACTTTACAATCAGCCCACAATGAACGTGTCTACACACACAATTTGCACATAAATTTTAAGGAATACCTACGTGTGCGTATATGTGGTGGGTGGATAAGGAGGAAATGACTGGTGAGTGTGTGAAGTGTCGAGTGTTCTTGGTTGAACAAACAATGGTGTTGTAAGAAAATGGATCTTTCATTACAGGAAAACAGGGGATGGATATCAATGTCCTAATGCGTTTAGATACTAAAAATAAAGTACTTTCCATTTAGAATCTTTCACTCCCTCACAAGATACATGTATTCTGTTTACCGACGACTCTTTCGCCAAAGAACGCACTGCGTCGAATAAATGGCGTATGCGGGGAAAGACGCACGGGGAATGGATAAAGGAGAGGAGAAGAAAGAAAACCTCAATCGAGTCACTTTAATTCCAACTCAAGTCACTTTCCCCACTTTCGTCGACGTTTCAAGGAGAAAGTTAGAACAGGGATTTGTATCATATATATGAACTTTTCTCTTTTTTAGATGAAGATCAATGATCAATTTATTTGTTATTGACGATCCATTTTTGCCCTTAACACTACTCTTCTCTTGTCTTGTCAAGCAAAAGAACGCGAGTCGGGAGTTCACGAGAAAAAAATTGTGTTGTTGCGTGCTCGGTTTTAGAGACGCGCGAAGGAACCACCCTCAGTGATGATGCATCTGACGACAAACCCCTTTTCATGTGTTTGATGAAAGAAAACAGCAGAGTTTTGTGCTTACATTTAAAAAAGAGGATTCGATTGGCACATTAAATTGAAGTGCGTCTCAAAAACTACGCTTTTAGCTCAAAATCCTTGTTTTCAATGACAGTGCGGAGGTAGCTCGGAACACAGCTCGACAAAGGAACATTGTAGATACACTCGAAACTATGTAGCATTCATTTGAAAAATTCTCGGGTGACACAATGTGGAAGTAATAGATTCTATATAAAAAAACCTGAATGTCGGCTGTACGTGATTCTTTTGACATTCGCATTTGCTCTTTCAAGAAGACATATTCAATTGTATCCTCATAATCCAGGAAAAATGGCCCCATTTCCTGGACAAATAAACTGACGAACTCTGGCTGGAAAAATGTGCTAATGCACTGTGTACGATTTTACGTAGCGTCCTCTAACAAAAGTGGGCAGATTGAGTAGCATAAAAGAGGCTAAAAGTAGTCCTACGTATAATCCCCCGGACGTAATTCATTTGGGAGTAGTTGATCCGCTTCAAGGGAGCAAAAGATATATTCTGTTAGTTTTTGTTATCCAATCCGAAAATACAATTTATGATACCAAGAGAGCCAACCGCTTTTCCTTCTATCTCACTCACAAAAGTGGAAATCCAAAAGTATACAAGTTATTACATGTGCACGGCAGCATTCAAGTGGCACACTTACTTTAGAGCCTTGTTTCAATGAAAGGGAGAAAAAGAAAAATGATTTGAACAAATCTTCAAAGGCTGTACATGTCCGTGTTTGTATGTGTATAAACGAGGGGCTTGGAAATCAAAAGGATAGAAAGATTCTAAGCAGATTGGCATATAAGCTTTCATTTCCTGTGTCCCACGATATATCCGCTTTGAAGAATACACATGTGGCGAAAACTTATATGTACGAGAGGGCTGTACATGATTGATTGTATTATTTCGAAGTAAAAGTCAAGGAGAGAGAAAGGGGAAAACGGGATCAGTGTAGTAGCATCTTCTTGTTGAAACATACAATAAAATCCATCTGCGTCCTCCTGAAGTGAAGCATTTTTCATTTAATCCTTCTTTCTTTTGTGCACTTGATTATATACGCCAACGGTGAACTGAGACCAGCTAAATGTGAGTTACCACATTCTTAAAATCATGCATGTTCCATCGTCGATTTCAATGTATGCTTACAAATCCGTATCTCTTAAAAGAAATGGAAAGATGTTCCCTACTACTACAGTCTACTTTGTGTGGACGATTTCATCATTATTATTTATTTGCTCTCTTGCCCATCGCACGAGTTGACAATATTGAAATGGAACAAAATAAGACGAGGATTTTGCTCTTACAGAGGAACATGTAATGTGTCGGAAAAGGAAGTAACTTGTAAGTCGTAAGCTGGATAAAAGAAAGGAGATCAACCGTCCTTTATATTATTATTTTAAGGCGATTTCCAGAAGTGCGAAAATATAATATTTGATGTGTGTGGTCACAATAAAATTCAGAGCTGAGCTCGTGATTCCACTTCTGGGAATAATTTATGAATTGACGTCAATCATTTATATGACATCTCCTCTTCTCGGTTTCACTATTAGTATTCGTGACAGTTTTCTTGTGCTAAACAATTCGGTACTATCAAGTTTATTTCAAGTGCCACTTTGAATCTCCAGTTCCTCCACACGCAAAGGCTACTTTAGGGCGTGTGGAGCACGTACAGAAAGTTAAGCCTTTGTATAAAATACTTGTGTGTTTCCCTCAACATTGTAGATGAATGACTTGCTGTCGCTGAGATCTGAAGTAAAGCAACTGAGCAGCCTCTTGCAACAGCTCCAGAGCTTTTTGAAGTCGATGGGTGCCGCTGTCCTCCAGACGGGCCAAGTGGTGGCACTGCCACTGGTAGTGGAGGAGGAGGCGCAGGGGGAACCAGTAGTCAAGCGGGAGCAAGCAGTTTTCAAGGACCTCAAACCAGCGTACAAGCCACGACGAGTGCAACGGCAGGTCAATCCGCTCGACCTCAACAGCCTCAGCAAATGGGTTACGACCATAAATCATACCATATGTCTCCTGCGTTGGATTCCCATTCTCGGTTTGTGCCTTTTGACTTTTTGACAGACTTTCTTTTCCATTTTCCTATTTCCCGTTTTTTGCTCCCCAATTTAATGCCTTATATATGTTGTAGGCTAGAAAATGGCACATGAGGAGCGTATGTGTACATGCACCATGATCGTTTATTGTGCTTTCCTGCTTTTTATTCCTACTCTCTTGGCAGTCAGGGGAGATCTGTAGGGAAACTGTCAAAGCCTTTTTTTTGTAAAGCTTGCTTTTTTCTACTACTTTCTCTGGAGAAAGCAGTGTAAGTAGACGGATGTTCTTATACAAGAAACCACTCAATCCGCAATGAGACGCTCATACGCGCTAGAAAACCCTGGTAATGGGGCTATATAGCTCGCCGTGCTTCTTAGTTTCAGTTCGAGGTACCAGGGCCCCGAGACAGAACGGTGCTGGTTTCCCCACGTTAGCCGTCGCCGGGTTTTATGGGAGATGAACCTTGGAGTAGGAATGTCATACATTATACAAGCAGCCAAACATTTTTATTTTATTCGTTCGACAACCTTCTTCTTCACTTTTTTAGTTATCAAACATGAATGGCTTTCAATTGTTGAAAGCAGACAAATCTAAAAGAAATGGAGCCTGTTTTCTTGAAGAAAAATAGTTTCACATCACTTATATGATCATCACGTCCACAGCACGCGAGTCCGCATGCCATTTTTCTTCGTTCAGATGTTTACTGTGAGACTATATTACTAGACTTTCCGCATCTTATCAAGCAAGCAAAACGCTGGAGGAAAGATGAAATGTTGTTTGGAGAAGTGGCTTTATCTTTGATGGTATTGCTACAATTAAGATGTCTACGAATGTTTTTATCAGGCGGAAAATATTTTTTGTTTTATGACTACGAACTCTTCTCCTCTTCATGTGTTTCGCCGATTTTTTGTACACTTGACTCGAATAACTCTTTGATTTCCCAAACGCTAGAAATCCAATTTAATGTGAAAGTGGAGAGATAATTACTTCGCGTACCCTAAGGAATTATCTATCATGCCATATTAAAAACTTTGAGAATGTTCACATCTCTCCGGTGTCTGAATCTGTGTTTTCACAATCAGAAACTCTTACCTATCTATTCTTTGCACATTCCACGTCATTTCATTAGGCACGACAGATTGCGAAAATTTGTTCAGGCAGTGTACTATGTATTCACTCCTAATAACTTGGTAAAGTAGCACACTCGTATAGCTTCTCAAATTCTAACTTTGTTCTGTTGAAGCTACATGATTTTTTTGCTGAGAAACTTCTTTTACAATAAAGGAAGGGCAAAGTGCAATGTTCCATGCCTTTTTTACTTTTATAAGTTTATTTTTTTATTATTAAGAAGCTAAGTCTGTCAATACCGTTTATATTTATCTAATTATATGGTCCAGATTACAACCTTGCATAATTGCAACTTGTGGGCGTACTAATTTGTACTGCTGTGCTGCGGTGTGGTTTATATCTTCATCAATAATGTCTCATGTTATTTACCCATGCCATGTCGTTCCTTCATCTTACTCATGGTTTCTGTGCATCTTGCATCAGGCGTTCGAATATTCTATGATGCACTGCTACATATGAGGCTACTGTGTCACATAGAACGACGGAACTATGGAACAGCTATTGTTCTTACAATCTTACACCTATAATATAAAACAATGAATTCGAAGTAGACCTCATTATTAGTAAATCCCGATAATGTTTATCTCTCATTGTGTCACTAATAGACCTATTAGCATGAAATAATGAGACGTAACTTGATAACGCAAAGTAAGGG
>JAHZMW010003906.1:0-15675 GCA_027743745.1 Alloscopus bannaensis
TACGAATTTTACTGCAAGTTCCTCTCCACAGTTAATTCTCTGACATTTCCTAATAATACTGAACCTTCCCCGATCAATATCCTCGAGCTCAATGTACGTCTTGTGGAACTCCTTGTCTTTCGGGGCACACTCAGACGGACTGTCCTTGCCCTTTTCTTGGATGCTGTCATTAGGCGATTTTGATACCTCTGATGAGGTCGACGTGTCAAGTCCTGTCGGAGCGAGAATTGGAATGATAACACTTTCGGAAGGTGGACTAGGCTCACTTTTCGTACTTCCTTCGCCATGAGCTATGATCCGGAAGGAGTACATTTGACCTGGAGTCAAATGGTGAATTCGACATTTGCACTCAGCCACGACAGAGCAACTCGTCCATAACTCGGATTCCGCAATGCAGTGCTGAACCGTGTAAAATTTGACTATGCTGGCCCGAGTAAAGCTTGTAGGTGTCCATGTCAGCTCTACAAACTCGGTTTCAACGGCCGCTACCGTTGGAGGTGATGGTTTCGCGGGTGGAACGGCTTGATAAGCAAAATAAATTAAAATGTAACAAAATGACGGAAAATGGCAGGAAAGGAAATATATACAATGTAAATCTTGCGAAAGAGTACCTGTGACACTAATCACAGCCGAAGTTGTCGAGCTTCCTGCGTCATTCGAAGCGGTACAAGTGTAACGACCAGAGTCCGACAATCGGCACTCCTCAATCTGAAGGATGCACGAGCCATCGCTCTCGCTAAAGATAACCTGATGCCTCGGTCCAGTTCGGATGACATGTCCGAATGCATCCTTCCAGAAGACGACCATCGGCTCAAACTTGTTGCTTGGAGTCATGCAAAGCTGACATTGCAAAATCACAGTCTCCCCGCTTTGGCATTTCACGTTTTGCAGCTCTCTGCAAAAAACTGGAGCAGACTCATCAAACAGGTCCATGACATCTTCAACCGAGCCAGTTCCAAACAACCCGATGATAGGACTCCCACGGATGGAATCAGGATCCTTACTCGTTTCAGGGAGCAAAGGCCCTGCATCTTTCTCGCGCTTGTTGAAACTCGGACGTTTGAATCGAAAAGACCACGGTTTCTTGATGGAGGGGGAGGGGTCCAACGGGTTTTGTATGATGTGTACTGGAATCCATCCGTCATCGTGGGGATAAATAAGCTTCCTAACAAAGTAAAAGTTTTTCTCTCGATCAAAACCGAGAATTTGAACGGACTCCCCCTTGTGAACCGTTACTTCGTCGGCATTGATGGCTTGGAACTCGGCAATGACCTTCACAAGTGAAGTGGGCGGGAGAGGTATGGATAAGCCCTTTGTGCCATTCGGGAGGTTGAAGATCTGAGGAAAAGGAGAAAATCCACAAAATTGTTACAACGTCACATGCTCACACGTTGCTGACATGCAAATCTTTGCAATTATTTCGCAAGCCGACCAAGCTTGTGACGATTAGTTTTAAAAAATTCAGCGTTAATGCACGCATTTCTAATTGTTATAAAACTTAAACATGAAATAAAATTGTAATCTTAAAATCAGCTCCATGCACGTCGTTAACTTAAACGCGGTTAGATTTTTTAGTAAAAACATAGGATTGCAACATAAACTTATGTAAGTGAATTACCACACAAACGATACACGTTAGTTATACATCGCCTTGAATTTACCAGAACACTGTATCTTCTGACATTTATTTGCTATTGAATTTCCACCATGCATAAAAGAGTTAATTAAAAATTGCTGTGTGAAATGTTAGGTTGATAACCGTCTCCCAAAAAATTGTCAGAATCCGTGGAATATGCCCAACAATATGCCCAAAACCAAAAGCTTTCCAACTACATATGCACCCGGTAATATGCTTGCAGAGATTTGTATGCAAATATTGAAGCTCCCGTTTATGCCCGTAAACTCCAAGTTTTGTACCAGCTTAGGATTTGTTGTAACAGATTCCGACCACCGGCGACCCAAGTTCCACTCGAAATTCTGACTGTTATCATTCCGACTATTTTGGAGGTCCTCATCCGTCACATAGCCTGGACTTCGGGGTGAGTCCACAACATCGCAACTTCCCTCACTGATCACACACGAAGACATTGGTGGGATTGCAGACGGGGGAAACCGTCCACTCGACGACCTCCCCTTGGATCTCAACGAGGTTCTCCAACTGTTCAGCATGTTCTTTTTGGAAGAGGACTTGGTGGAGTGCGGAGTTGACGGGGAGTTGGAATGCTTGTGAGGTGGGTGAATTAATATTTGACTAGAATCTTTCTCCGCCGGAAATGCGGCAACGCAGCCATCAACAAAGTCCTGACCTGCCTCAGTGCAACCGTGCGAGCTATTAAGCCCGTCTTGTGCAAATGACACTCTTGACAACAGCGGTGTGTGCGGTGGAGGGAGTGCGGCAGGATTGTGAGAACTCATCAAAGCACCTTGCTGAAGTTTACTCAGCGAGGAATGGTCAAGTGCGAGAGGTGAGGTGCAACCCACGAAAGGGGTAGGAACTACTGATACTGTGGCAGTGGAAGCGGCTATCACTGTCTTGCTGTGCTCAGGACTAGTCCACAATAATTCAGGGGATGAACTGTACAATCAAGGCAACACTTTCAGTGCTTTTACATATACATTACATGTACACAGTCACAACTACAAAGTGCATGAAAGCATCAAAATCACACTTTTCACAAAAGCATAATAAAATGAGATGGCATACAATCACTTTCATTCTCGCCAAACAGTCGCAATTCAATAAGTTAGGAAAAACGGAAGGACCCATAGAATAATTCCCATAACCTTAAACTTGGAAAGCCGGCTAAAATACAAGGGAAAAGCAAGTTGTAAGATTACCAAGCGTTTAAAAAGTTAGAAAGTTGTGGTTAAGAATTTTTCAGACCTAAATCTCCTAGTCGTAAATACGTATAACGAGTACAAACACAAAAATTCGAGTATCACTATTCTATGCAAACTCACAGAACAACATTCAATAAAGCTAAAATGACAATCACATCACATGCAATTAGTTAGCAAACACTATAACGGTCACATGTACAAACCAAGACTTTGATTGAACATAACAATTTTTGACAAAAGTACAACTAAAACTGACTAAAAATCAGGCACACTCAGAACGGATTATTAGAAAGCGAAGCGATGATTCAAAAGAGTCGATGCGATTGAGTGAGGGTAATATGACTCGTAGAATAATTGATCCAAATGGCCAATCTTTGTGTACTTGTTGAATACGAAAATCAGTCCAATATATTTTTTTCTTTCTGAAAACTCTTGCTAGCCGAAAAAAACATTGAAAATTACACTATTTCCACAGAACAGACAAGCAACTGCTCTCTCACAACATTTTTTGGTGTACATTCCAGCATTATTACGATATAATAATGGTACATAATATTTGCTTTGCTTTCACTGGATCTCTAATTCGCTTTGTAAAATAAACCATGTACTCCTAGTCACAAATATGCAGTTTCTAAAAAAACGAACAACTCGTCACTGAATAAATTACAATGAGAAGAGAAGGATCTATGTAGTAGCTAATTAATATGCTCTTTGTCTGCTTCCGTAATATATATAGATTTCATGTAACATTACATAGTGTAATAGTTTGTCAGTATTTACATTTGGTTTTTCCTTCTCTACAATTCTCTACACACAGCTTGTTTAGATAAAAGTTGAACTGTTTCTTGTAACAATAATAATCGTAGTAATAAATCATCTATTGTATCCTGTATTCACAAATCTTACTCGCCTGTCCTCGTTCGAAACACGAAGAAATGAACAAAAGTCAGCGGATTTCTTAGAGTCTCTAGCGTAGAAGTCGAGTACAGCGCAGATTCTCGTTGCGGCAAGTCAAAAAACTCAAAGTTGGCAAAATTATTAATTCATTTAATTAAAGTGTCCCTCCTTCAAACCTTATGGCTTCTACCTGATTGTTTAAAAAGTTGCTCGTCTTCACTATCTCTTATACACTTGGTATATTGATACTGTTAGTATTTTCCAAATGTTCATTTTATATATAATAAAAACCGTTTTTTAAAAAGAATCTGTACTTGGCTCTGTCAAATCTAGAAATTGTATCCAAATTCGTCGTCTCTGAATATGTATGACTGTCAAGATTAGCCTTTGTTTATAGATATAGTTTTTTATGTTTGATTACTAAATATTCAAGTATACGTGTTATTATGAGATATATATCAGAGTGGTTGGACAAGCCGCGTACAAGCATTTAACGTACCAGTAGTAGTGTAGTGATTCGCTCGCATTATGTACTCCACAAAAGACTAAATTCACAGAACAACGGCCTCCTCATTCCAGCGAGTTTTGTCAAAGTTATTACCGCGATTACATCATTTTCATGTCTTATCTATAAAAATCTACTTTCTCTGGCAATTCTCAGAGAAAGCGAGAGAGCAACCAGAGATATCAAGACGATCCTAGAATTATATAACTTTCACTGTTCATTTACCAGAGGATTTTTTGTGGACCTTTGACATTTTGTGGACGTGACACTTTCAATCTGAGAACGACCCATTTTTTGAAGAAACCAATAATAATATATCAAGCTCAAAATTTTAGCTTCTCGTTTTCTAATATACATTCTATATATTATACAACACATATATATAACGTACATAGATGACACACTCTCGACTTAAGAACACGAAGAGAAAGTACCAGTAGTTGTAGTTCTATCATTCATGGATGTACATGTTGCTAGTTACAAGCTTCCTTGCAAGCCACATCTCTACCATATACTATATGTATGTACATGATCCCTAACCTTAGAGTGTGGCTAAATACTTTATTTATTGTACATGTACATCATTCATGCAAAACTAGCAACTCTTCGACAGCTATTTTCTTATAACGTGATACACAGCAGGTGCCCTACAAATAGATCGTAACAACATAAAAGTTCACAAAAATAAAATACCACTCAAACGGTCAGAAGCGGATGTGATGCTAAAAAAAACTAGCTCTCTGTAAAAGTACATGATCACACTGGGTGTAGTAATTACAACTATAAAATAGTGCATGCCATATAATAATACATATGCACCCATCTAGGTATTTAGACAACTCTTGCCCGAACTATTTGACTGTCTGAAAACAATACGGAGCAGCAGCAATTGAAAAAAAAAATGTGCACTAATTAAAATGCTCGTTACCTCAAATTTTACGTGGTACAGATTACTGATTATGTCACGAGATAATTAGTGTTTAACCTGGGATATCAAGTACTAATTGTAAGATGACTGAATTGGTGACTTCAATGGGAAGTCCATTTTTGTAGCATTTATGTACAGCTCTACTTAACTAGCCAGTCAAAATCACAAAATAATTTACCTTGTCATCCTAGTTCGCTAATACAAACCATCGCTTTCTCGTATAAACCAGCAACATTAGACTTATGTGACTGCAAACGGTAAATAATCAGATCCTTGAAGAAAGAGTTGCATATTTTCATTTCGTACGCATGCACCATTTTATATAATATCCTTCCCATTGTCATCAGTCTAATATAAATTATCCTAATGCAATCCTCTACAAAGTCTACAGCGATTAATTAAATTACAGTTAAAAACCAAGACAAACGCTGGCGTATTATTTTTCTGACCCGCAGACTATGAGCAATACATTTTTTTGCGCTGTACCATAAATTAGAATAATATCGCAATGTTTTGCCAAATTTAACGATCAGCAGTAGCTGACCTGCGAACTATCCAATAAATATTCATGTATGGTACAGAGAGAGTTTCAATCACACTGACAGAACAAAACGACTGCAATTTTCAAAATGAATTTGATAATTACTTGCGAAACTTGTAGCTAGTTCCTTCCCGAAAACGCTTAAAAATGAGCACATTTACAAATATAAAGGTTACATGGACTCGACTTTGGAAGAATCATTAAAAGGGCACAACAGAGTATAATATGAAGCGGTGAGCGATAACAAAGCTGCTATCCATTACTCACTTTGTCAAATAGGCTTTAAGATGTGAACAATACACAGCTCACTGGACTGGCAAGAGTTGCACCATAGCTATTTGTTACTTTTTCATTAAAACCAATTTTAATTCACTTTCACAATGTTTGTTCGAAAACAACTCATCGTGCAATCCCGTAGTGTTCTGTCATAGTGGGCTTAAATCTTTAAGTTTCAAGAATCATTCTTCCAGATTTCAGATAAAATATTAGCCTAGCTTGTAGCAGTACAATAGACCAGTTACGCTAATAGTCCGACCAATTGACCAACTGAGTCCACTTTTTGCATGTAGCATTTTTATATGTAAATAACTACGTGTTATATCGATTGAGTTATTTTCAATGCGGGAAGTTGTGTAAAAATTCGACACATCGCTTTCACTTGTATATAGATAGTTTACATTTTGCATCACACATACACATTACGCAGATCTTGTAGCTTTATAAATATTTTAAATAATATAGAGCTTCATTTGAAGAGTAAAAAAAAGTCGGTAGTATTCTTAAAACGATGTGAAGAAAACGGTAACTTTTCAAAGCGTACTGAAATGTTGAAAACCTCATTAAAATGTCTTTGTTCAAATGAATTATGCATTTGGAAAAAGACACATCCCTACTTCGGGGCTACGCTACAAATTGCAATTACAGTCTCAGAAACAAATGAAGTTTAGCCCCACCAAAAAAGTCTTAGGTATATCCTCAATATAACTTCATAAAAACGTAATAAATTAGCACGGTTCATTGAAAACAACCCGGTAGCCTAAAAATAAGTACATGATTGATAAGTCAAAATAATGAGAAACAGTCATACGAACCGAGTATCTTACTTTTTACTTCATTTCCTCGATAGCCAACTTCTTCTATCTGAGCCCATACACATTTTTCATACATGTATGTAAATCTATGCGGGTTGCAAACAGTTAAATGTCAAGTTGCAATAAAGAGTTTTGGAGTAGTCTCAGACCAGTAGTAGTAGTAGTACAGCGCGCGTAAGTATTGTGATGCGATAAGTTTTGTAAGATGTGAGTTAAAAAGATTAAGACTTGCTTGATCCTGAAAGGTAAACGCGATTCGGGTCGGGGCATTAATGTTACATTACTTACGGTAGTTAAATGACTACAACGCTTGTCCGAGTTACAAAGTAGGAAAGAAGTATTTAGAGTGACAATTCTAGTTGTGAAATTTGCTTTACATGGTTAGATATATGACTATCCAATTTGCAATCATTTTAAATTGAGTTTTGTGGTAGTACCAAGTAAAGAAGTGTAAGAGATGGTTTACTGCTCTTCACTAAGAGTTAACAGTAGTCAGTAAGTGGTAATTATAGAAGGAGTGAAGAGGGAAGATTTTATACTTTTTTTGCTCGACTGTACTCTGTGTGGCTGAGCCGATGACGCTTGGAAGAATACAGCGCAACAATAGAAGGAGGAGGTTGTTTTTGTAAATACTTACACTTCCTTCGTTAGCTTATTCTTTTGATACTTGATAGGAGACTGGATCGCTTTGAGAAAGTCCTTCTGCGTCTGAAGTATTTGCTGAAGTTGACCAGTCCATTCTTCTCGACTCTCCTTTGATGATGTTTGACACACGAAAGATAGATTTGGTTTCTTAGGGTCTGTGGATCGCAGGACGAATTTACACGGATCTCCGTCATCAACCGTTTCCGTCACACACATTTTGTTTACCTAAACCACATCATATCAACGCATAAATTGAGGATGTTATTATAATTAGAATTAAACACATAAAAACTCCAACACATTGGCTAGAAGAAGCAAATCACGTGCTTTCATCTTATATAGTTCAAGAACATGACAAGAATATAGCAGACTAAAAATGCGCTGCCTCATATGTAAAAGTAATAATGTTGAAAACTACATATCTAATGACTTTTGTGCCCTACGACTCAACTGAATATGTGGTTTGTCTTCACTACTCACTAGCGAGAAGTGAGGCGACACAAGAGAAATCGAATTTTAATACACACACAACAAGTCTTTCCATAAAAGGAAACAAGTCCATGAAATGGCACCAGACAGCTTTTTTTCTTACGGTTCATAGTAGAAGCTATAGCGTAGAAATTTTCTGCGAAGCTGATAAAAAGAATTACTACTCATAAAAAACATACGATACACAAGTAGTGTTTCGCATATGACACTTTACAAAGTAAAGTATCTATATGTAATTTTTGATTGCCCTTGCGATCTGCTTTTCACGATTTATACGAATGTGTAAAATCCATCGTTCAAGTCTCAAGGTTGACGGTTCCATAAATATAACAATAATTGTGCCACAAATTCGGGACGTAGTAATATGAGACATATTACGACGAATGATGTGTATCTCGTCTTAAACCTTTACGTAACACGAATAATATTCTATTCATCTCAAAAAAAGAGGAGAGTCATCAAAACTTGTCTACCACCCTGAATTCATTAAAAAGACTAGATTTGCGATCGTTAATAATAGTAGTGGGTAATGGATGAATAAAAAAAGTTGGGAAAATCAATGTTGTGGCTTACCTGAATATGAGCTTTGTAGATGTAGGCTGGATTTGAAAACTGAGTCTTCTTTCCCACAGACTCACTAAAGATTATACAATGCTCAAAAAAGAAGACTTGGAGCTCTTTCCCCTTAAAATTAACAGCCGTAGTTCCTTCGCTGCAAAAGAGTGATCCAGATAGCAACAGCTTCCCCTGGGCCGTAATTTTACCCTATTGCAAATAGGAAAAGTTTAGTGATAATAAAGAAAATGTGGAGGGGAGGAAATCCATCCGCGCAAAAATAATATTTTCCCTACTTTGCTACTTGATCGTGTACGCACATGGATAGTAGTAGTACGTAAGCTCATCTTAAGATAGTAAACCGAGAGTACGGAGTAGTGAAGCGCTTTAGAAAAAAGTTTCCTCTTTTTATTGGCATTAAAAACTTAGACATATTAACTTACATCGAATCCTTGAAGTCGGCCCACGTTCATCATGTCATTGGCTTCTTTGGGAACCACATGCATCACATGACAAGCTTTCTTCAAGATCTCAATCTCATCTTTGTTTCCTATTCTCTCCGTATACTTGAGAATGTCTTTTAGGAGAAGCTGATATCTGTGTAAATGAAGTTAAAACAATGAAGCATACGTGTGGAGAAGTTTATAGTGAAGGGGTTAAATGCGCCTATAAAACTGATAGAAAAGTCATCTTACTCATAGTAGACTAATATTAGTAATAGTAACAAAAATTTAAAACTCACTTCATTATTCTCTGGACAGGCTTTATGAGCAAATCACACAACGTCAACTTATGACCTAGTTTTTGGCGAATATCCTGTAATATCAAAGTCACGTTGTAAAGTCACACGGAAATGAGTCCAGGAGGATTATACAAATCTTCAACTTTTATGACTATCGAGTCACTGATTTTGATTCTCTGCTCGTACCTCAAAATACGTGTCGATGTGTTCAGACACGATGTATTCCGACATGGGTTTATTTTGGCAGTACACAACGTACATGTGAAGTCTTCGCTCGTACTTTTTGAATAAATGTCCTAGCTCCTCTGGATGTTCAATACATCTCTCAAGTCCTTTGCAGAAAATACTAGAAAGACAAAGTCACGCAATTATTATCCCAAGGAATCACGAGGCTTATGTAGTCGCTGCATATTATTCTCCTCAATAATGGAGAAAAGCCTATCAATGTATCGCATGCGGGCTAGCGTAGTAAGAAAAAGTAAACAATCATAAATCTTGGTCAAACAAAGGAGAAAGAAGGGAAGTCCTCTTCTTAATAGCTAAAGCAGTCTCATTTTCAGTGACTGGGCTCTCCAGTGAACCTCCGGCAGCCGTATCTGCTGTGCTTGAGCCACCAGTCTCTCCTCCTATCGTACCCATTTCGCCTGACGTCACACTCCCATTCCCCGTCTTCATGTAGTTCTCACTACTACTGCTAGGGCCAGGAAAATCAGGACTGCTCAAACCCCTGGGTGTTGATGTCGAGTCGTTAAGAGAAAGCTCATTGAGCCGCTCCACGTTCTCGTGTTGTTCCTGTTTCAGAAGAAGAAAGAGAGAAAACAACGTGAGAAAGTCAGCACATCCGTAGTGCGGTAGAATCGTGAACAATTACAAGAAAGTGCTCTCAAGTGATCCTTCATACTACTCAAAAACTCAAGCCGATTCCAGGGTAAGAGGCTTGGAAAAAGATAAAACAGAAGGGCAGAACACAACACAAACGCCAAACCAAAAAAGGCGTTCAACACGCAATTGAAAACTTGGAGAGTCATGTATGAAGGCATGTCGTGGATGCCAACATACCAACCGAAAAATCATGCATTTTACTCGTGCAAAACTATTTTCCAACTGGACCACTACAAGTTACAACCTATAGGTATCATACAAATTAAAGCTACCAAAGCAGTCGTATATAAGTAAGCATCTAACCATAAACGTAAATGAATACAAGGCACAAATGTGCGCCTCTGTGATAAACGAAAAGAAGATGACTTGAAAAAGAAAGTTGGCATTCCTGAAGAAAGCTGTATATAATATAGCACCATCTCTCTTAACAAATGAATATACTACAAGAAAATATATAGAAAGAGAGTAAAACGTAAATGACTTGGAAAAGTAGAGTTTCTACAGCAGAAAATAAAAGTGTGTATAAACAAGTGACTAGAAAATGTGTATACTATAGATGACACCATCACCAACCATTCTTTCACGGACGATTTGCTCTAGTTCTGTAGCTAATTCGGCAGTGGTTGATCCTTCGTTGCCTTTGAGTGGCATGCTCACAGACTAAATTGAAAATTTCAGAGAGAAAACCCCCACAAAGATTTTATATTTTTTCCCTTATCCTTTCAACATACTTTTGTTAGCTACTCTGAAAAACATACATATAATATATCTATAATACATGATGTACGTTTGTGTTAGTATTAGACAAAAGCGGAAATACTCTATACAAGAGCCCAAGTTATTATATAGTGCCCCTTCATGTTCATGACCACCTTGTTGTTCCCGAGGGCGAATTAAAAAGATTTTATTCCACGTTTTGTAAGGGCTACAACCCATTAGTATCAAGGCATAGACAACTTGCCCGAAAGGGGTTTTGTAATAATAATAGTAATAATGATTGAAGAATACGGGATAAGACGAGTTCCGGGGAAAGCTTATAGAAGTCATTGTCTTACCCGCTTCGCCTGCGACTCCTCTGTCGTTTTCGCGTTCGCCGTTGCTTCTAGGAGTTGCTGAGAGATAGGTTTCATGGGCGGAGGAACTTCTACTTCGTCTTCTGCATCCTCTCCAAGTTGTGGATGGTGAGCGGCATGATGAGACGCATTCGCATGGTCTGACAATCCTACATCGCCACTACAACTTCGCGATGGCCTGATAGCACCGAGAGGAGCCTCCTCTTCTGACTGACCGGATGGCCTGTTGCCCATATCACTTGTGGTACCACTTGTCACAGCCGTTGGGGATGTAGGCGGCAGCTATCGGAAAAAGAAATCAAATCATCAATTAATGTCAACAGTATTTTTCTTCAAATACTTTTACAGCTCAGGCGGGGTGTCATTTCCATTTCCAGCCATTGCAACTTGTAACAGCTACACCCAATAAATCTGCTCATAATACAAACTTAATTTGCGTCACGACAGTAATTTTTTTAACACAACGTGCACAAAGTAGCGACGTATAGGTAAAAATTATCCCTGAGACCTGGTCATGATTGTAGTTTGAGACATCATGGTCTCTATCTTTTTTCGGAGACTTTGAAGCCAGCACACCGACAAGAGTGGTGTACAAATGTCGGTTGACATCATTCGCAAATATGGGTGTTCTTGGGGAGTTGGAACATAAAGTTTTCGACCCAACGCCACCACCGCTTGTTTCCGTACTGGAAGTCTGGAAGAACACAGCGGAATCTGATTGCGCTCGATCCAGTAGAGGATGATCGTCATCAATCAATCCTTCAGCCGAAGCACACAACTTATTTTTATCCTGACAAACTTTCCCCGATTGAAGGGAGTGGAAGGCGGCATGCGGCGTGGTGCCCGCAGACCAAGACTCACATCGACCCACAACCGTCAAAGACTGCTCATCATTCACAACAAGATCACGGAAAATCCCTCCACTACCGCCGTCATTTTTCTTCTTTTTGTTCGCCAAAAGAGCGGAGCGGAGGATCGGTCTCATGCAACCTTTTACATCTTCGCTGTCACGCCGACGATGGTGGTGGTGACCACTTTCCCCACCGGCAGTATTACCAGCGGTGGATCCATGAACAACAATAACACTTTCATCATAATCCTCCTTTGAGCCAATCTCACCGGATCCTCCCGTGAAATTTTTACCCTTCTCCTTTTTCCTCTTTTCTTTGTCGCCAGTCGAAGGGGAGCCTTTCGACTTTCCCCGTAAAGGGCCTAACAACTTCTTCATGCTTTTAATCACTTCTCCACACTTTCCTCAACTTTCGTTCACGAGCAGGATGCGTTATTACGACAACTGCGATCCCGTCAACTTCAATCCCCAAAAGAAATAACAAACCTTGTTCCTTTGTCTTTCTTTCAACACCGTCTTACATAGTATTTGCACTTCCCTTCATTGGATACACATATATACCCTGTCAATATGGTCGTCCTTTGTGGATCATATATATTAGGTTTCAGATTCGAGAGCAGGTTCTTAAAATGTGTGAGCACCGAGTGTGTCAGTTTTCTTCACACACGGGAAAAAATATATTATCCTGTTTCTCTGGAACCTCCTGGTCACGCCAACAATAAGCTGAAACTTCTTTCCATTATCAGAAAACCTCGTAACATTGATTTCTTCGTGGTGACGCCATTCCGAACTAACTTTTCGCATTTAAAAGTTGGACAGAGCGATAATAGGAGCACAAACATGCGATTTTGTAAGAATGTGGTGCACACATTTCAGTGTCCACTGAAACCAAAAGGAGAGTCTGCGTAACCACAAGTTTCTCTAGATGTGCCACATAAACTACAAACATTTGCAAACCACATCAGAGCAGTAAATTGAGAAAAAATCGGTAGTTTAGAAAATGTCGTTTGACTGTCATTCAAACCGGTGCATTCTGCATATTATCCTGAGACTCTCTCTCTCTCACATATAATATTATGTGCTACAATGAATGGTACAAGAGAAACCTCAAGGTTACACATGCAAATGTGTGTTTGAACAGTATATTATATGAGCACAATCACAAGGACAAGCCGAGATCTTCAATTTTGCATATCTTCACGATCTTATTTTATAACTGAAAGAATTTTAATACATTGGTAATGTTTGGTTTGCTCAAAGTACTTTGAACAAGCCACAAAAATCCACCCGAACACGGACCGTTTCTACTCACTTGTACTTTCCGAACCAACTCACTTTGCCCGTTTGTTAATGTTTACTCATATGATTTCATAAGAAATATCGGCTCCTCCAAACGCGTAGAGGTATTGTGGATAGTGATTCAGGTTTGCAGCTCAATAATGTCCTTATCCGTTTAATTTCAATCAGTTCACAAGCTAACTTCAACGAGCGTTACGTTGCAATACGGGAATGGCATTACAGGTGCCACAACCAGTCGACTCACGTTACACTTTATTATTACGTTATTGTGCAGGTTTCACTTCACCTTCACGCATTATTACGAGCACGGCGCAGCAAGGTGGTTGCCGTGATGTAACCGACAATGACGTTACGCTAACTTTGTATATGATTGCCTCTGTTGTATTTTATACTTTTTAGTTTTTGCATGTTAAACTCTCGCACAAAATGAAGAATTCCTTGAAAGTCGTTCCTTTAAATATGTTGTTGCATCATGCATGCTTATAGTGTGAAGTGTAGTACAATTGTATGAATACAGGTTCAGGTAGGAAAAGCTGGAATAAATATTCCCAAAATTCCTTCGGATTATAACGCGTAATTATACCAAGCGTGCTCTACTCTCCTGCATGTAAAATACAAGGAATTCCTTCGTCAATTGTTTTTGCATGCTTATTCAATGTTTATGCAACACTCTCGCTTTAACGAGTTCACTTGTTACATTCTGCGAAATTAGGGAAGCTCCAAACACAGCACGCTTGTACTAATACTAATTATTGTTGTGACTCTTCTTCACAGTAAGGCTCACCACAAACATGCATTTCTCACTACCCCACTCGGCGTCTCGAATACAATATGATTTAATTACAAGTACGCCTGAAACTAATACGTTCAAAACCTAAACTCTCTTTCTCTCTCTTGGCTGTCTAAACATTCACTGCGCCCTGTCTACTGACAAACCAGCACTTTAACGATCACCCGTCTACTTGCCATGAGGGAGGGACACCGACAAAGTGCAAACTCGATGCGTGATGTCACTCACAAAGTGCTTTTACACAGCTGCATTATATACCCAGTTAAAAAGCATGTGCACCCTTTCGCTAACGATACGAGTGCGAAACCGCATCCACGAGGAAAATGGCATAAATTCCGGAAATGATGTGTGTATTCTACGTAATCAGTTCTAGTTATAGCAATACATAAATAGTCACTGCCTCAAATAAATGGAAATCTAGCAGTGTGGATTTCAGTGCTGTGATTCAATCCGCGTAGTGCTTAGCCATGATTTCCGACAATCAGTACGAATGATTATGCTTTTTTCGGCTCTCGCGGTTTCACATATTGTAGGTACTAATAGTGGTGCGTGGTGTATGCAAAATATATTACGGAACAGTACACACAAATCCTGTATGCCCATTTTCGTAGTTTGCGCACGTCAAACTGTACGCTTACTCATCATCAGTCATTTGCGAGAGATGATTTTTTCTTCTGCTGAAGCACCCACACGCGGAGGATGACTAAAACTTGTCACTGAGCACCGCTCAGTGAGCAGCGTCTCAAGCTGCGAGTGAAAATATTTATGGCTTTGTGACAAGCTACGTATTGAGCGCACGTAATCACAGTATTAATAGGATAATCAGTAAAATCAAACAAATTCGCTCTTATAGCTGGTCCAAGGTTTCACTGGACTGAAATAAATTGCTTCTATAAAACGTGTGTAAACCAACTTCTAACAATACACACTTACACCACACTTCAAATTAATTTTGAGCATCATCTGGGAATCAATATACTTCAAATGTAAAAAGTAAGACTAGAGGAGGCTACTTATAGCAGGAGCAACCTCCATAGGAATAAAATTTCACAGCTTTTCAGAAGAGTTCCGCAAAATGCTCTAATTTTTGTGTTTTTCGGTTTTGAGTTTGGTTGGAACTGTATGAACGACTGAGAAATACTGACTGCCAATGGTTGACAGAGCAGCCTAGATATTAAACCGAAAAGTAATAAAATTATGTCTTAAATTCCACCATGCATATATATGCTGGTTCCTTCGTATTTTAGTCTCCTATACAAGGTTACACATGCCTATACACTATACAAGCCGTTATATAATTAAGTTTCTCTTCCCCGACATGTTCCGAGCCCGATATTTCGTAGTTTTCAAGAAAAGCATCTGAAACACCATCAAGTCACTTTCCAGTAATTCAAATGGGATCTCATTATGTCTACAAACGAAGTAGTTCAAACTAGTTTGCTTATTCGCTAACCTAAACCAGTTATCAATAGTTAATTTTCAGTTCCAGCAGAAAATCTGCTGACTTTTATGAACAAACATGCGAGCTAACACATACAACTCAACCA
>JAHZMW010003907.1:0-12280 GCA_027743745.1 Alloscopus bannaensis
GTTTTGTAGTCCCAGGGGAAGGTGTGGTGGTAATTGTGGTAGCCTTCGCCAACTGGAAAATAAAAAGGGTTAAAAAATTCTAACCGAAATTCAAATTCAAATTATACCAACCCACAAGTCGTTACCGGCAACGAAGGAGACCCAATGATTTTCCGTTGGGGAAATGTACCTAGAAATGGACACAATGAGAGTCATTATTTTTTCATTCATTTCAAATAAATTGAAGCAGTGATGGCTATTTACTTGTCGTAAGGCCTGTCCCCCCAAATGTGACCCACGCTGTTGACAAACGACGCGAAATGGTAATGGAGCGCCAGTCGCATCCCATTGATGATCATAGCCATCCCATAATTCATCCCGAACAACCATCCCAAATAAATGCGAGGAATGGTAAACGCAAAGATGAAGGCCAGAGAGAAGTAAAACTTGCTCTGGAAGCGAACCACCGGATCCGCCACCAAATCTGAAAGGTCAATAGTTTCCAGCTTCTCGATATGGGCTCCCCAGAGAAGTTATGTAATGAGTGACAAAAGCTGGAGAAAAAATAAGCACCAAACTCAATTTTTGATTTAAAGCAAAACAAGTTGCAAATTTTTGGAGGTAACTCACCGACGACCAGAGTCCAAGGCGAAACCACTCCAAACGGTAACAAATACAGAAAATACGTCAAAAGACTGCCTTGAGCGTAAACCACAAGGACCACCCAATTGAGCAACCTCTGCTCCATGCAAAAAGGCCTGTCAGACCTCTTGAATTCCGGTGGCAACTCGGAGTACTCCACCGGGTGGACTTCACTACCACCGTCCTCATTCTTTTTACTTTTGTCTCGCTTTTGAAGGAGGGAGTTATATCCAGCTGCGACAACTTCGTAGCCAATAAACAAGCTGAAAAACGCGGCGGTAATGGTAAACTCGGACATTTTTGTCGCGATATTATAAAACGTCACTAAATACCTTTCTTCTTTGATTACTTCCTGTAAGATTATCTCTCGTCTCACCCAACTTTGACACTGACTTCAGACATTGACGCGGAAGAAAAATGAGTCAAGTTTTAAGGCTGATAGAGAACGTCTTGGAATTCCTGGTCTTCGTTCCGCTTCACGGTTTGTTGCATCATCGAGTAGACGCATAGCGTCATAATTACACGACTGCCTAGAAGATATCTGCTATGATAACCAAGATGACGGCTTGTCATACACCAAAGCTCTGGATGAGATGAGACGATGATGAGACATGTGTAAGCGCACTCCCAAAAACGTTCATCCAACAATCAACGTTTCCACCATTTTTTTTGGCTCTACAATTACAATTGTTGTTCGCAACTCAATTGAAGAAAAAGTACATAAAAAACTAAAATTTTCCGCGCTACTGAGCACGCTTCTAGTCTCAAATTTTAACCAAGTCTCTCGCATAATGGGGCCCCCGTCGAGATCCTTAAAAAATTACGTATTTTTTAATTAAAATAGTTGACACTTTCTCTAAACACCATTATTACCATTTGACAAGGAGTCCCACCCAGAAAAAAAATCATAAAGCCAGCCTTTAGCAGTAATGAGCTCCGTTTCAAATATATCATCTAAAATTCGCAAAAATTTTAACCACACTTTTAATTTATTGTTGTACAAAAGCAGCAAACATTTAGCATTTTCTGTCAAATTATTATTACGTGTCTCATTATTTAGAAAAAAAACACGTCCCTTGTTACAGCTCATCTCATAAAACGTTTTGAGTCCACACGCAAACACTTCGCAAAAAAATGTGATTACTCAACGAATTAATTGTTGTAACGTGCTGTATTCACAAAAATGTGCGAGTACAGTTGCTCCGCTTCGTTAGAGTTTACTCAGAAATTATGATTCATCTCCTACAACACAATCTACAGTAGTAGTGAATACATGAATAAAATTATAGATTCTGTCTAAGGTGCTCGAAGAACAAGTAGCAAAGTGATCGTCATGATTTTTATCACTTAACATTCTCTCAAATGTCTATAGAAGGTATGATTATTGATTTACAACTCGATCCTGATGCGTGAGCATTGTGATGTGTGATTATATTATACTAGGAGTCATTATCATAAGGTGATGGGTACGGAAGGAAGACATAGAGAAACAACTCTAAGAAATCTCGATGAACTTGACACGTTGACACGCATTACGAATAATGGACAGACACAAAGAGATTCCTCGTGATTATCATAATTCGCTTATCTACCCGCAAACTAGGGAGAGGACGTGCACTCTCGCTTATCGGGAGGAGGAAACTTTTTTTTTTGGTGTCACATAAAAACTTGCATTTTTTAACCACACACGCGCAGGCCCTTCTCTTCAATTTTTTTTAAAAAGTAACCTGAACCGTCCCACTTTCAGGCTGACTTTGAACTTAACCACAAAACCAGTTATGACGTTTGTCATTTTAGGAAAAGTGAGTTTTTTTAGGTAAAATTTTATACAGTGTAAAAATACATTTATAAAAAACTGCCCTACTCCGGGCGGGTGAGAATTGATATTTTTTCCCTATGAGATTTAGGTACTTGTAAGAGTGCACGATTAGTTACGCTAAAAGAAGTGAGGCAGTAATGATATAATGATCATGAAGCATGGTAAAAAAAACGAGATGGTTATCGAGCTGGAGGCTTCCGCTCATCTTATCTGAACCTATGGCAACTTCTATGTGGTTCAATGCGTAGGCACTCGACCGTGTTTGTGTCCACACGTATAATTTAATTTGAAATGAGCTTCGAAGAATAATTTTTGGACGTGGTGTGATGCTCTGCCGCTCTCTTTAGCAAAAGTCGACGACGTAACCTGATCCCATTGAGAAGCGAGTTTATTATGACTATTGTTTAATTTTTTTGCTGAAAATAATTTGATCTCAATTTTGGGATGAGTGCAACCAATTTGTTTCGCATTGCATTTGAAACGATCAACAACATTCCCACCATTTTATGGCTGACAATTATTACGCTTTTATGGTATGACTTGATTTTATTAGGGAGACTGCAGGCTGCTAGGAGTGTGCCTGAGGATATTTATGCAAACACATGTGAGGCGGCTGGTCGGGTGTCTGTCATAAAAATAGCTATTAAAGCGGTTTGACTAAAAAATGATTTCATGACATTGACAAGGAAATATCTCGATCAAGGTTGAAAACTAGCCCGTGAGAGCAACCGGAAGTGGGTCAAATGAGTAATTTAAAAATAAATTCATGACAGATTTTGAATTGAAACATCACAAGCTCAAGAATCAGCTCGAAAAGCAATTTTATTATTTTGCCCCCACAATTCCACCTCGGTTTAATTTTTTTTATGACTTGCAGTCTCCTCGCTAAACCAAGTTTGCCACATTTTTAAAAAAAAAAAGATAGTATCAACGACATTTTTTAAATCGCGGGCTCTTTACACTCCTGTGGTCCTCATAATGGGTAAACCTCAAAATTATTTGTCACGCTTTCCTGCCTCCAAAACTCAACGATCGAGAGATACAAACCTAAAAAACTACCGTTTACAACTGATTTTACAAATCCGCACTTTTTTTACTCAAAATTTTCCATCTTCTTTCCACATTCATTATCCCAGTTGAACTCTAATTTTGTTGTTGACGCTTTCCAGCAGCGATGCTAAAAAATAATTATTATCCAGTAAAAACGTTGAGAACAAAATTGTTGGGTGTGATTTTTGATGATTATGGGCTCTTCATTGTTTTTCGCGATTTCAAAAGGTTTGGGCGAAAAGATAGGATCGCCGAGTGGCGCCTGTGACGTGACACGCATACATTGTCAAGTTCTCAGTAATGAACTTTATCGGCGAAGCCTCTCAAACACACTTATCCTCTTTCAAAAAAAACTGACGTAATATCATAAGAAGCGTAAAAGGGAATGCTTACATCGTGTTGCTACAATTTTCGTATCTTTGTCGTACCATCATCGTTTCGCCGAGTCGATGACAATGGATTGCGCAAAAAAAAATTCAAAGTAAGATACATCGATGCGAAGGAGAGCGAGCACGGATATAGACTCGCGAGATATTATTATCATTTCATCGAATTTTGTGGAGTGTGGCTATATAGTGAAATTACCACACAAAAATCAGGCAGTGTGTCAATGATTGAAATCGCGAGAATCACTTGACTGCTTGCTCCGTCACTTCCCAATACCAAATAAAATTTTTGTGGTATGAGAATTTACTAAGTGTTATGTTGTGCTGAAAAATTGCTTGAGATGAGTCACATATCACTCACAACAATTACGGCGAGACATACTCAAGACGCACTACAAGGGCTTGTAGATCCTCTAATTCTGTTTTGTGTCCATTAGGTACTCTTGCAGTCGCAATGTCTGTCCGTCCGTCCGTCTACGTTCCTTGTAACTTTGTAGCTCTTCAGGATTTTCAAAACTTGCTTTTCCCATAAATATTGAGAAAACCAATTTGGTTTATGGTAAAATCGGTTAACGGTCGCCCTATTACAAATTATCATACTGACAATGGCGTACTTCTGTAAATGTATTTTTGAGTAAATTCAGTGACTTCAGCATGCATCAAAATCAGACTCGGTAAGCCCATTAGGACAACAACATATTTTTTATGAAACATACCCAAGGTCAATGGGACAATCGGACTATCGGTACTCTGCTTGCGCGCTTGCGTCTCTGGTCGATTTGCTAAATCAAACGTTCAAATCCTAAAAATATATAAAGTCCACAACTACAACCATGTATTTACAACTACAAATCTTTAAAATCCGGATTAAAAGTCCGAAAAGCTAAAAATCCTGTAATCATTTTAGTTCCACAATATTTTACGGCTGCAGCATTACGCTTTTAAATTCCACTGCTATTTTCATTCACCATTACACTTAGTGTCATTGCCACTAAGCGTCTAACACGAAGGTATACATTTATTGCATGGTGCAAGAATGATGATCACGTCAATATCCATAATCTGTCTCTCTCTCTCTCCGAAGTGAATGTAAAGGTCTTTATCATTTCAAAGAGACTCGTACATCTTTGCCAAACTTGTTTGCGTGACGCAACACAATCATACACACACGACGATGACAACGTGATCAAGCCCCTGAAATAAAGGGCTTTACATGTCAGAGCTCCATTCTCAATTATTTTTGAGTGTGCGCAACAGGCCTACTAGCCTTAAACCCTGTTGCACCACAATCCTCTATATATCCTCTCTCAGTGGATATATATAGCTGATTAGCATAAATTTGAAGTGGTTGACCACGAACAATGCTTGTACCGCGCACATTATATAAGCACACTTTGATGACGCCTTAAATACATTTTGTGGAGGAATGAAGTCATGTTGAACCAGGAACATTTGCATTCGCGAGGTAAATGAACGCGACCCATATTTTTACACAGATGTATTCTCCCCATTTCAAAACGAAGAATAAGAGGGATAATTGCAATTATCCTTTCAGTTTCTTAATGAAAGACTATCCAACGTCGAAATTTATGTGTACCCCGCCGCGCTTGTGTCAACTACCCCACAAACATATATACAAACACTCGCGTGGTCGGGTAGGTGAGTTTTTTAGGCACGCATATTTTTCGATGTCTCTCGATGCATGAAGCGTAAAAGGAATTTTTACTATCTGCTTTTTAATGATACGCCTTCAAGAAGCACACGCAACGTTTATTTTTCTCTCTCGAAAATTTCAGTGTCAAAATCGCTTCTGGTTGGACAAGTCGTAAAAAAAGTGATTGAGCGACGAAAAGTTATTAAATTGTTTTTAAAAAAAATTAAGCTGTAATAATAATTGGGATTGACAAGTTTCGAAATTTGAAAGGTCATTATCATGTCCGAGTTTACAATAACGGCCGCCTTTTTCAGCGTCTTTTTCGCCTACGAAGTGGGCGCCGCGGTGTGGGACCTTTTTAAAAAGAGGGAGAAAGAAAAAGATCAAAGGGAGCGGAGGAGGTCCGGAGTTCATCCGGTGGACTATTCGGAGCTTCCGGCAGAATTCAAGAGGTTTGATTATCCGTTAGGGTTGGAGCAGAGGTGGGTCAATTGGGTGGTGTTAATTGGGTTTGCGCAGGGAAGTTTGTTTGTGTATTTGTTGTATTTGCTGCCATTCGGGATTGTGTCGCCGTGGACTCTCCTCGTGGGTTTGTGAATTAAAAATAAAAATAAAATTTCATGTAAGGCATGGTCGAAAAGTAGGGCGACTATTTTTTTTAAATATTTTTTTCTCCAGCTTTTCTCCACCATTACGTGACCTCATTAGGAATAACTGTGGGAGCTCACCGACTCTGGACGCACCGCTCCTTCAAAGCAAACCTTCCTCTGAAGACCCTGCTCATGCTCCTCCAAACCGGATGTTTCCAGTACCCCCTCTTCAAATGGAGTCGAGACCATCGGGTCCACCACAAATACACGGACACCGACTGTGACCCCCATAATGCCCAAAAAGGTTTTTGGTTCAGTCACATGACCTGGTTCCTCAAAGAGAAGCATCCCGCCCATGTCGAAAAGTTGAACACGATTGACCTCTCGGATTTGGTGGCGGATCCGGTGATTCGTTTCCAGAACAAGTTTTACTACTCTTTAGTCTTTCTCGTGACGTTCGCGTTGCCAAGGGTGATGTACGCTTGGCTCTTTCCAGAAATGACTTTGGGTCAGATCACGATTGTCAATGGGATGCGATTGGCGCTTCATTACCATTTCGCGTCGTTTGTCAACAGCGTCGGTCACATTTGGGGGGACAAGCCTTACGACAAGTAATTGCCCATCTCTGAAATTTTTTATGCATGCAAATTTAAATATTCTAAACCGTTAATTTTCTCAATTTTTAGATACATTTCGCCAACCGAGAATCATTGGGTGTCTTTAGTCGCTGGTAAATATCAAAATGTTTTATTATGCCCCAAATTCATCAAAATTTTGCATTTTTCGACATCTTTACATTTTTAATTTTTTTTAGTCGGCGAAGGCTACCACAATTACCACCACACCTTCCCCTGGGACTACAAAACCTCGGAGTACGGCCTCAAAATCAACTTCTCCACCGTTTTCATCAACTTCTTTGCAAAAATTGGGTGGGCCTCTGACCTCAAAACTGTGAGTCACAAGTTGCTCCAAGAGCGCATCAACAGGACCGGTCTGGAGTCCCATCCTCTCCACAAGGACCACCATCACTACCTCACAGCCACCCAAGAGACTAAAGGACTTGACTCCGGAGACCAATGCTCCCAACATCCCCCAGTGACGCTGCCCCCAACTTGGGGCTGGGGAGACGGGGACGTGAGCAAGGACGATGTGGTCGTCACGCAAACCCTTTTCGCCTCCAGAATTAGCGCTTTCAACTGAGATTTCGTCGGAGTTTCTAGCTTAATACACAAAAAGGACAAAGTTCAGCTTATTTTTGTCCTACTTTCGGAGACTTACAGGATGGACACACCAAATCCAACGACACTTTGTCCTCTATTTTTTTAGGTAGTTTTGGGATGCACGTATCATTTACAATTGTCAGCCTCGGCGTGCTTGATGTGTGCGTGTGAGCGAGTCATGTATATTTTGCAAGTTTAGCTCTAAGTCTAATTAAGCTAAGTATTGTGTATAAAACACGTGATAATTACAATACTGTCTGTTTATTAAATCATTTACATCGTCATCACCATTTTCACGTACTTCTTTTGCCTATTGTAAAAAAAAATTAGAAGCCAACTCAGTTACGTAGTGGAACCATAAAAAAATCACTTCAAACTTCATTAACCCTTCATTTGTTTCGCTTTGATTTTCCTGTTAAAACGAAACCCAGTTCTGACGCTATGAAGTGTGGTTGATGACATTTGTAATTTGTATTTAAAAAATTATGTAAACCTTTATCTGCACTTCACTTGTCTAATGAGAACACAGATGCAACTTGTCTGATTTTTACAATGATTCTGCTAAAGATGAAGACACCAAGTCGAACAAATTTTTTTTGTCCTTTTTGGTCTTAATTGTAGTGCAGGATTTGTGGATCATTTACATTTTTAGCGACAACCTCCTCATTGAGTACGAGATCGAGTTATGTGTATTATGCAAGTTTTGAGCTCGATAAGTCTCAACAAATGATTACCGTTCATAACCAAATCAGCGAGATTATTTGCAAAAAAAATTGGGTTTACTACGAATCGTTTAGATTTGCATCGCAATCATAACTCATCTATAACGTCGTCAACTTTTTGTGTAACAAGTCTACTAAAGTAGATCATGACGATAATGCAAAAAAAACAGAATTTTTGCGATTACAAAATTTCATAATGGCAGAAGCTTTCGTGGAGATGGTTTGAGTTCGAGACACTTTTACGAGCTAAGTCGCTGTACTAAGAACGCCTTGAAGACCGACTAATCGGCGTCGGAGGAGTAGTATTGACAAGCTACGTTGACAAACGTGGAGGTGGTCTCGCGAAATCTTCGTGAATTTGTGTAGCAAATCATAACCACTGAATTAGTTTTTATTGTTACATCATATTCTTTAAGATCAGCTAATCAGCCTGAGTACGAGTCTAATTGTCGCTTTATGAGTAACAGTTGATATAAAAAAATGCATATGTTTTTTAAATGGTCATGAAATTAATACTACACCGGCAAACCTACAGCTTCGTTTAGGATTACACGTGGTTCAGTAATAAAAACTCATTTTACGTAAGCGAAGTCATGATATGTACGTTTCTCTGCCTGGCCAATATTACTCACTAATGAGCAAACTGCAATTGGTGATTTCTACAACGATAATAAAGCTGAAAATGGAGACTAAACCCGAATAAACTTTTTTTTGTCGTTTTGGTTAATCATAGCGCAGGATATGTGGATCATTTACATTTCTAGCGACACCCTCGAAATTTTTTTTACGCAAGTTGAATGAACAATTAGCGTTTGTAACGAAATCAGCGAAATTTATCAGAAAAAAATTGGGTTTACTACAAATCGTTTTGATTCACATCGCAATCATAACTCATCTAGAACGTCGTCAATCTTTTCGCAACAAGAATACTCAAACAGATCATAAAGATAAAAATATTTTGGGTAGGCCCTCCAACGCCAGAGTGGTAATGCTCGGACAAAGCGTTCATGTCTGGATGTCGAACCGAGATGTCACTCTCCATGTGACCCCTTGACGCCCCGGCATGCTTCAGGAATGTCGTTGGGGAAGAAGGGTCTTCCGGATGCCAGGCCCACATCACGCGAACCTTGCCGCTCTCCAAATTCGCGTCTTTGGGGTCATCTGTCGCCCATCGCCTTCGGAAGCGGATGGTGGTCATGCCCCGCTCTTGGCGTCCATCTAGGAGCTCATAATCTTGACTTTGGTCGAGTTCCGGAAGCGTGTTCCCTTTGGCGTAATAATCCTGAAAAAAATGGCAAAATTAAAGCAAAAATTATCTTGATTTTTTTTCCCGTTGCCATGACGACTTACGTAAAGATGTGGCTTTCCATCGTGGTTGTCCACCCATCCAATAACGATGTCGCAGCCCTCCATACTCCCCCGAAATTCGGGGCAGAAGCCAATACTCACGTAGCCCTTCGTGAAGGCTTTCATCTCCATGGTAACGTTTTCTTCTGAGGTCGACAACCATCGGAGGTCCACCCCCTGGAACACTTTGAGGGCGACGTGATGCGCCTTGGCGAATTCGTCTTTGTCGCCATTGTTATGATCATGGTGGTCATGACCGTCGTGACAATGACCGCTGGAAACGAGGGCGAAAATCACGACTCCAAAAATTAAACCGTTTATTCGAGCCATTTTTTGAGTTCTGATTCAGTCAAGTGGAAAACTGCAAATACGACGTAAAATTAGAGTCTCGAAGCACGCAAATGCGATGACGATATCATTCATAAAAAATACATATTTTTAAGCTTTTGATGAGCAGGTTGCGTGTGATCGTGGAGAGTGTGATGATAATAAAAAATGTTCGAGAATTCATGTGAAGGCTGGAGAGAGATTAGTGTGTGGAGGTATACACAGCAATATGATTGTATTAGTGCCCATGAAAATTCTGAGAAGTCGGATTACGTGAGAAGGACAAGATTATTTATAAAATGTAGGTGTATAGCTGGTGGCAGTGGTTTAATGTCGAGCTCAAAGTCATCAAGCTTTATTTCTTGTTTAATATAAAATATTTTTTATTTCTGCACTTTTTCTGAGGTATAACAACAGTTGCCGGAATATATTTTGAGATACGAAAGTTACCGGGCGAGAAATTGTAAGAAGTCTTTGGTAACTTGTGACATATTTTTTAATGTGTCAATAAATTAATCCTGCGTTTTGTATTTTGTTTTAAATTTTTAAAATTTGAAAATATTAGCGTGTTCAGGCACATGAAAATGTTGGTAACATTTAATAAATAATTTAATAAAAACTTTTGTTGCAAGATCTCAATTGAATAATAATTCAAATTTATTACCATTAAATATTGAAATTATTTTTCCAATTTAAATACTATATTACATTATATTATACTTAACACTGTTTCAATTGTAAAAATTAGTTTATTTTTCCGACCTTTTCTATCCGGGCAATTTTCATACTACCAAATATTTTGCCGGCAATTGTCACGCAGCCGTTGTCATTATTCTCGTCATTTGTCGACTAGGACAAGGTAGAAATCTGTACACCTCACCACAATACTACAAGCATTATGAGAATGCATCAAAATGCACACTACACACGACGTTGATCCTCTGTCTGCGCGTGAGAAAATCAACAATTTTTTTCTGGAGTGTGTCTGCACCTCGCGAGGCTTCGTCAAGAATAATTAAAAAGGGGAGTAAAAAAGCGAGCATTGTCTTCAAGCGTGGATTGATGTGCGAGGAATTTGTTCGCTTCAATCCTCTGGAATTAGAATACAATGGGAACCGCAACTTCTCCGTCAATGTCAGGAGGTTACGTTATGTAACCAAATACAATTAGAAAAACCAGTCTCTCTATTATCACCGTTTATTATGGATATTTTTGCAGCTAAAAAAAATGTGGTGATGACGATGTGTGCCAGTCGGAGATATGCGCACTTCTATAGTGAAGCGATTAATTCTTTGCAGTGTAAAAAATACTACGAAGAATTTGAAATGTAAATTATTCCAAGCGAATCGTAATGTGATAGTACAAACGTTGATGTATATACTTTTTTATAAGTATGTTTGCCTGCGGACGAATTTCGTGCTAAAATATTCATATACGAAATATTGATTTTGAATAAACAACTGTTTAAAACATGTTTTGAATACATTTATTGTGTCCAGTTCGTTGATACTAGTAAAATTGCGTCGAATACTAATATTGATGTCTGATTGGATGTAATTCTGCATTATAAGTCTTTGTTGAGTTAGCATTGTCCTCCACGGCGACAGGATGCGTGACCACTCTGATAGATGAAAATATTAAGTTATAGTTACGTCAATTCATTAAAAAATGTCGTCCATAGTGTGGAGACCATTACCAATTCCCCATGAAACGAAGGAAAGACTTTGGTTCCGACCAAACCTAGGTGAGCATTTGTCGCCAAACGACCTCCGAGTCCGAGCCCGACAACTTCAGCATGCTTTTTCAACGCCTTCGAAAATTCCAAAGTTAAAATAATGAATAAAATTTTTAATTATTTAAATTTGCTTCCATATTGTACCTCTCGAATCTCTGGGCTGTACTGATGAACATCGCTGTCCCCATTTACTAAGAGGAGGCACAAACAGAGGAATGCGCCTCCTAAAATGATGATGACGTCGGTCCGTTTCATAATGACTTCTAAAAAAATATTTAGAATGACGTCCAGTAAAACTGTAGAAATTAGCGGTGAGACTGAATTGCACCACAACGTAAAATGTCGAGAGAAATTACTGGATTCAAAAACACACACTAAAAGTGTGACGATGCCTTATCTTGACGTGTGTCATTTACGAATGCACGCGAAGCCAATGTAATTGAAGCACGTACGTGGTAATTGAGAGGAACCCCATTATTTCCAAGATAAGATAATGTATTGGAATGAAAAAATGGGAGCAGAGGCAGTGATAACCAAGCAGAATGTATGTCGGAGGTTGGAAATACAGATTCTGCTGAAAAACAATCTTAAACGATTTTTAACTTTATTTTATTCAGCCTCACACTTCCAGTTAATGTCAAGTGAAGAAAATTTTTAAAGATTTGAAAAAGCTGGTTTTTGCATTGGTTTCGAAATGATTTTTTTGTAGTGGCCAATTTGATTATAATTTTGACTGAAAATGCAAAAAAAAAAAAAAAATTGGTTCATAAAATAAATTTGTACAGGGGCTGAATTCACAATCAGTCTTA